>PNEQ01002573.1:40307-69311 GCA_003012365.1 Medauroidea extradentata | reverse complement strand
TAAAAAGAAAATTTTAATGTAAATTTCTCTACTCGCATCCCCAATTAATAGGTTGGATCCCGCCGCATACATCCTTATACCTGGTTAATTTGGACTACTTAATTTGTTATTACAAAAAAAAAACATTTTACGACAAAAAAAATTGACATTACTGTGTGATAAGAGGCCAAGTAAGTGCTACGTGCCAGTGCACGTCACACTATACACGAGTAAATGCGGTAATTAAAAATTTTTACAAGTTGATTCATAATGTAGGACAGATGTAATATGTGACCTCAAAAAGCATTTTTAAACAAAACATAACCTATATTCTAACAAAAAATTTTGTTTAGCGTCAGCATGCTTCTGGGCATAGATTAAGAAAAGTTTGATACAAACAACTAACATTGATTAAACTGACTTTCTGTTTCTAAACCTTTGTGTACACATACATAGGTACAGTCTACAGTTTTCTCTCTATTGAAATTTTATCCTTCTTCAATGATATCAACATTTAATTTTCAAATGGAGGGAAAAATATTGTTAGCTTTATAACAAATGTGTGTAAATCAGGGGAAGCAAGTATGAACTGAAGTGTAAATGGCAGGAATACAATACATTGTTAACATAGGGAAAATAATGGGAACCAGAGAAAAAGGTATATTTAAAAGGAAAACGTAATTCAGGGGAATGTAAAATCTGGATTTTACTGTACTTGCTGCGTTGATTATGAAGCCTCTCCACTCACTTCTATAAATTATAAACTTGAAACACATGTTACAAGGATCAGCTCATTAACCTGACACAAACGCTGCTGGTACAGTGCACTATAAGTACAAGTGATACACTTACCAAGTAACAGTAAACAAGGTGTTGTTGACAATTGACAGACTGTAGTTGCCATACATTATGGACTGTTCTTCACGTAACTTGGCCAACTCTTTGAACACTTGCAGATGTAACTCTGTATCAGTAGGCTGAGCTTCGACACTTGCATCTTCACCACCTAGGAAACACAAGCAATGCTCTGTGATATCTTGAAACATATTATAAAACTCTTATTGCTGTTCAAGGTTAAGTGAACAATGTGAAGATTTTCCTAATAAACTATCACTAGTAAATTTATTTTATTGTGGCCTAAGAAGATTACCTAGGCAGGTAAGCAATCAAACTTGCATACATACTGTTTATTTAACAAACAGTAATGCTTAAATCGAAGTATGGGAACAAAAAAAACCTATAAAAAAAAAAATGTTTTGATTAAGTCTAAAAAGTGCTACCTTTAAGGTGAACTACCTACAGCAAACTTTGTCCATACAATTCTCATTAACACTGGAAATGAATTACTTTTCCAATGGAATCTGATATGAAATTAAAAATGAATTTTTTTCTCAAAGTAATTTTTTTTTTCATACGATGGGAGAAACTATCTAATGTCTACTTGAGGTTTTTACCTAAGATGTTTAACAGTGAATCATATTTTAGTGATTAAAAAAATGCAATAACAATTTTTTTATACAACTTTAGAACCAAATTCTCAAATGTCTATATTCAAGCTTTGCAACTCTAATTAGCTTAATAAACAAGCTAGGGGCCTGTGAACACACATTTTTTTAAATTAAGGAACATAAATTTTTTTACAAGCTCGCAAGTACAGCTCTAATACTATACATACTCAAGCAGTTTATTTGTAGGATTATGGGTACTAAAATTGATAAGCAATTTTTTATGTTGGAGTAACACTAACATCAATCAATCTTTTGTCATTAATAAAATTAACAGAATATGTCATGTTAAGATTATAATTTACCGAGTCAAGTGTTCTTCCAAGTTACTGGAGTAGCATGTAGCAACTTTAGAAAAACACTTATAAGTTCACCGGCAACAAGGTACTGACTTACAACTACCAGTATTAAAACATAATTACTATTCCTCTGAACATGAAACATGGACAAAAGCCATATACTGTGAAACCCCTTATGTGCACTTTTTAAAGGGACATTAGGAAAAAAGTAAAAATATTGGGAAATGCACTATTGTGAGGCGGTCCACCCACCACTTAGGCCTTTATTTTTTCATGTCTTGCTTTTATTTAATTTATTTACTTATGTTTGATTTATTGAATTTGCTATTATGTATTTAATTATTTTGAGGTATTGTTGACAGGAGATTGGTAAGATATTGCTTGGCATTTTATCTGTTGTACCAGCATTAAAATTGTTAAATTTAATATTTAATTTGGTTCTTTGTATTGTAATTTAATATTATCACTTGCAGTTTACTTATTATTGTGACTCCGGGCTGGGTGTATTGTTGACTAGTTCTGTTGGATGGCACAGGTGTGCCTACCCAATTCCTGGAATCAGTATATTTAGATTTTACGGTTTTTCTAATACTTTTACTTTTCACGAAGTACACGTGTGCCGCCGCTCGAATGTGCGAGAGAGATGGTAATAAGTTAGCGCGGGCTGGCTTGGGCCAACGAAAGGACATGCAGATCAAATTAATAAAAAAATATATAAATATTGTAAATTAAAATATAATTACAGTTTTCAAAGCTATATTTTCACTTTACAGGTTGTTTAGAAGTATAAAGATTGTAATTTGTTACTATATTTCATTTAGTTTTAATTTTCTGTTACGTTTTTACCCTGGTGCACTGGGTGGCCGCTAGAGCAAGCTTCGTGGGGTCGGCCATGTTTACTTGTTGTCTAGTCGCGGACGAAGATGGATGTTTGGAGCGGTTCGCGGGCTGTGTGGGTGCGAGGTGGCGGAGCAGCTATGTATACTTAGTAGTTAATCTTTCAGTGCTTGTAATCGCAGAGTGGAGGGCTCGTGCGTTCGCGAGGGTGTTATAATTAAGATGTCGTGGGGTGTTTTGGTATTTTGAAACATTATTTTAAATTCTTAAAGTTTTTGGGGTTGAGCTGTTCTCTCACGGGAGCATTAGGCTTGGACAATGATGAAGACTATTATGATTGAAATCTAAAACTTTCAGTATGTATAGTTGATTTTTTTTTAAAAGTTACTTAACAAAACAGTCACGCCAACAAGCTTTCAATTTTTTTTGAGTAGACTGCAGCAAATAGATTCTTATGGACCACTATATGATCACAACTGGCCACTAGCAGTAATGTAAATAGCTCCATCATCCAGACGAGTCACATTTCTGGTGCAGTGATCAGGATATTCAAAGGTTAACGGCAAAGAAGCTTCATAATTCATCCGCCCAACGCGTCACATTTTTGGTGCCGTGACCAGGATTTGTGGTCAACAAGGATGGTATAATAGCTTCATTCAAGTATCAGCGCAGCCACCATGCCACATTTATGGTGAAGTGACCAGGATACGAGCTAAATGGCAGAGTAAGTGTATTCAAGCTTCTGCCCGACACGCTACACTATTATTCATTTTTCATGGTATATTTCATATAATACACCCATAACAAGACAAACAACGGAATTCATTATCTCTTAAAGAAAACACCACTTTTACAACTTTCAGAGCACACACAAAATTTTTTGTAACATAATTAATCCGAAACTGTGACATTTCATCTCCTACATAGTAGAGATTAAAAATGTTTCAAAAACTAACAGAAAATACAGATCAATAAGTGTGAAGCATATAAACATTAAGTTATTAACATACCACAAATTATATTTATAGTAATAGTTTCCTAAAAAATTCTGATAATGTTTTTCGTGATATTTCTTTTCAGTTTTTATTATTTGTACTTGTTCTTCCAACACATGCAGTACATTATTTGCAGCCTCACTATTTGGTGCACCTAAAATTTAATTCCACAATGTGTGAAGAGCTACAACTGCATTATCAGATGTTGGCACAATCACTTCCCCTTCTGGATCATCGTCGTTACTGCTCTCTTCACATCAGCAAGATGATTGTCCACATGTCTTACAAACACTGTACCTCACTTGTAACAACACTGTGTTCCATTTGTACATAGTCGCTGAACTGTTGGTCTGGTGACAGTTGCTTGAAACTGCAGTTGTCTGGTCATCAACTTCAAGCAAGTTAATCCATTCCTCTAGATGCTCACCATTGGTAAAGATACCAGCTTTGCAGAAACAGTTGCTGATTGTACATAGTTGCTGCAACCTCTTTCCAAGACCTTGCTGCAAAGCGGAGGGCAGTAAGCAAGGTAAATGTTAGTTTAGCTGGGTTTTTGCCACAATCCAGCATTGTGACTGCCCTAGAAACAATGCATTTCAGATAATGACATTTGAATGAGTTGACAATTCCCAATTCAAGAGGCTGCAGTACACTTGTGCAGATAGCGGGAAAAAAGCCTTTGTTTTTCAATTCTACATTCACTTTATAAGCAGGATGTTTCTGTTTTGAACTGGCATATTTTTGTCAAATGTTGCTAGTTGAAATTCAAACTACGCGCGAAGTCATCCAAGATTTTTGTTGGCATTGTAAAAAGCTGGAAGAATTTTGGTGTTCTTAAAACACAGTGGGTTCTGTGATTTACTAATAACAAAGAGAGGGAATTTTTCTTAGCCATCCGCATTTGCCAAAAATATAATCAAAATAAATTTTTACCAAGTTTGTCACCATGACCACTTTTCCTCCTGCAAAAAAATTTTGTCTTTTATTTTAGGGACCACTACAAAACAAACCTGTCTCATCAGTATTAAATACATTTCTTGCTGAATATCCCACCAAATGATCCATCAGTACCACTTTTTCCATTCCTCTACAGTCTTGTCATCCACAATTTTGCTTTCACCAGAAACAACTTTATAAACAACATTATGGCGCAGGCAAAATCTATCGATCCAGTCATTTTAATCTGTGAAGTTACATATTCTAAGCTTTAAGGCAATGACTTTGACCTTCTCGCGCAAAATGTTGTGGTTAATTGGAAGATTGGATCCACAAGCAGAATTAAACCACTTATACAATAAACTCTCAAGTTCTTTGAATTTTGAATCTTTCAAATATTACCACTTCTTGGCACTAGGCCCACACTAAGCAGTTTTAGCTTCAAAACTCGCACGATTTTTATGATTGTGTTCGAAGTACTAACTGTGATGTTCAGTTCCTTAGCAAAAATCCCCTTCGTACTCACACTTGGCTGATTATTTTCAACTTTCCAAACCTACAAACATAGCTGCCAACCTCAAGGACTCAGAAATAAGTAGTACAATTTTCAAAATTAGTAAAATTGTGCATAAACGAGCCGCGGCATTTCACGTGTTGTCTACACGTAAATACCATCTAATTAAAACACTTTAGCTAATTTTTAAATAAAATACTACACTGTGTACATGTCAAAATTTTGTATGCAAAATAAATTTAGAACTTGCCGAATAATTAATAAAATTAGCTACAATTTTGTCTACTATTCAAATGTTGTGTTCATAGCTAAAATTACATAGCTTCCCTAGAGTTATTATAAAGAAAACAAAAACAGAAAAATGTATTTTCAGTAGGCTTACTTTAATATTCATACAAATCTTAACAAACCTAATATAGGTAGTTTTGTTTCTGCAAGTTTACAAACATTACCGATTTTAATACACCAATACATAAGCCCCTACATTACGATTTCTGTTAACACAGCTTTCAAATTCTCTTTCACAGTTCCATAAATGCACGAAAAATTCTTAAGGTAATTTAATCACACTTGGCACATCTAAAACCACAACACTCCGACGTTGCAAATACTGTGGATTTGAGAAATAAATTGTACATTGTTCAATGTGCAGATGTGAGAGTATTTATCTTATACAATATTGATACCACATACTTTAAATTTTTAAATAGTTTTTAACATCAGCACGGTTTGGCAATTACTGTATACAAAAACGTAATAATTATGTATATGTAAAAACAGCAAAGTTGTATTTCCCAGACATGAAACTTGCAATATTCCTACGTTTCACGACTATTAAATATGTGACGTCGATACAAGTACCGGCAATATACGCCGCCACAATAAATAAATGATACATTTAAGCTTGGCAAAAACTTTGTTTACAAACACTACGCAACTACGACGTGCACTTCCATATTTGCTGAAAAAATAAGAATTAAACTATAGTTTCCTTCAGTTCACAAGATTTGATGCATGTTCTTGAGCAATTACTACACGGAAACGGTAAAATGGAAAAACACTTCTAATTAAAACAGTCTCGTGACTTTGTTTGCATGAGTCACGACGGCCATTTCGCCAGGAAGACAACTACAATTGATCAGGTGTGTTCGGCAATGTTTGCGGTACGTTCGTAAGATGCGTGAATAATACAGTATTCTGTAGTGAATAATATTGTACAATGGCTATAAATGAAACGCGCTATTTCCCGAAACTACGGTAGTACAGTTGTCTTTATTAAATACGACACTGTAAGGCAGATATACACACCACATGTTCGGTACCAAAATTACAAGACTTCAGTACCAGATTTCTTAATATGAATTAACCAAACGGGGAAAAAAATTGAAAAGCTTGAAAACCGTACAATAATTCACATGAATCGTACAACCGTACAATAGGGCACAAAATCGTACATTGTACGGGAAAATCGTAAGAGTTGGCTGTTATGAAAAATTTATTCAATTCCATGTTGTGTAAATACAGTGAACCCTCGATAACTCTGACTAAAAGGAGGGAGAAGCTGTCCGAGTTACAATTTGTCCGTGTTATCGAGGGGCGTCCGGGGAGGTAGGGTAATCAGTCATTAATCACAAGAAACGTGAGGAAACCAATACACTATCATTTCTACAAGCAAAAGAGGCTGCAATAAATACTGTTTTGTACGTAACTATCGTATCAAGTTACGGGAGGGCCGCCATGCAGTGGGAAAATTAACGTAACGTGGAGGACTATAAAAGAATGTCAAACAATGTGGGCAGTCAGATCTTTATTTATTTTTTTATGCTGCTACTTCTGGCTGATCCTTTTTTTTTTCCACAGCCAATATGCGTGCACGTGTGAGAGAGATAAGAAATTATCGTTTGAGATAAGCTAGGGAGGTTGCGAGCGGAAGTAGTCAAGGTCAACCGGTACAGTCTCATGCAACACAACGCCGCACGTGACCACACACATCTCACACCTCATGCAATACAAACGTTGCACTTGACCACACGCATCTCACACAATATGTTTACATTGAAAAATACCTTACGTCCGTATGTCACAACGTAGGGGCAGCAGCCAACTGCTAGCCTGACAGTTACTCTACCCTCGTACAAAGTTACAAAGGTATAAAAATAATTTTCCTCGTATACATGAATAAAAACGGTACTGTAATTAACAATCCTTCTGGGTCACTGTACATTATGTGAACTCATTTTAACACTACTAATTTTAAAATTTAATTTTATGTATATAAATTGCATCATAGAACACATAATTTACATCTTTGTTCTTACACGAATTGTCATATTATAAAGCAATAAAATTTTAATCATGTTCTACAGATTTACCGCATTTACTCGCGTAATCGCCGCATATTTTTGACCAAATTTTAGGCCCAAAAAAATGGGGTTAGGCCATTATAAGGGGTTTTCAAAAAAATTACCGTCTAAATTTTTTTGGTGTAGAATATAACAAATGTACTTTTTTTTTTCTATATTTACTCGTTCATAACGTGACTATTTCTTCTAAAATAAAGAAAAATATTTTGTCTGTGTAAAATAAACATGGAAAAATTAAGACTACAAAATCGTGTTAATCCATTCATGTGCGTCACTCAATGAAAATCGTTTGAAATTATCCCGCATAAGACGTTTACATTTTACGGTCCATTACATGTACGCTATTATTACCCGTGAAGTAGTTTATAAACAAATCCGATTCACGCTTAAAATGTTACAACTCTCCAGACGCCGTTACATTATCAACAGAGCATCATCAACCAGCGAGCGTGACTCATCGTGTCCGGCTTGGGCATTGATGTTGTGTTGTTCTTTCACCACCCACATCGGCTTTTGAAAACATCGTTGTTAAAGGTGCGTAAAACCTTCTCACCAATTTTTCTACATCGCAATGCAAAACAATGATTTTTAAGTTTTCTTTTTAATGCCAGGAACAATTTGTTTTGCAACCCTGAATTCATTGTACATACCAGAACAAAATAATTTTCTGTTTACGTGTCATTGTAATCCGTAGTTACAGTCATTTCACAAGCACCACGCTGAAATGTTTGTTTACGACACACGTGCGTGCCTGGCTCGCAGGACGAAGAGGGAGGAAAGATAAAGAAGTGAGAGGTCGGCCTGCTGAGTTGCATCTTTACTCGCGCGTCTCGCTAGCAACATTTTATCACACGTAACTTGCCAGATATTTACTGTGGGATTATTAAATGCTAACTAGCGATGGACGACTACGTTATAAAGTTTAATACTGTTCTAAAATATAATGTGTTGAAACTAAATCCAGCAGAAACAATTTTTTATGTCTTTTAACCAAGAAATAATTAATTAAAAATTATTAAATTTTTTTTAAAAATTCTGTCCGAGTTATCCGAAGTCAGGGACATCGAGGTCCGAGTTATCAAGGGTTCACTGTATGTGTGCCAAATATAACAATCATTAGGGATGTAAAACGTCCAAAAAAACTACTACACCTAACCCCAAGACTTCCAATCACACTTTGCCAGATGTATGAATGATAGAAAATACAACACACATGGTACTGCATAGTGTATGCATGTTCCACGCTGGAAAACTGTATTAATTGTAATTGATTGTTGACATTCGACTAGTTTTACTCGCTGCTCACAACGATCCGTATAACACTGTAGTAAAAAAAGCAACAACGCCATATTGAAAACATGAAACAATTTTTATGTATCAAAATAAGTTCCAGTGATGCCATCTTGAAAACCACGAGTTTCGTGGACTGCCTAACGACTGTGACTCAATCTATGGCAATAATGGCATCCACCGAGAATGTTTGTAAACTTAAAATAAAACATACCTACATATAAATGTGCATTAATTGCAGGAAAACATACATAATGAGCACTAAGTACAAAATTTTCCCATAACACAATTTTTCAGAAAAAACTCATTCTTCTGCCATTACAATGGCATAATTATTTTCATCTCATAAGTAACATGTTAATTGTGTTCACTTTTGCTTTTTATATGAATGTTTATTCAAATTTAAAATTCACAGAATTATTTAGATTTCTTTTGTAAATGCAATTTTTAGTCTAGTACGGTACTTCATTTACAAAAAAATTATGTACTGTAGCATGCTAAAAATGTATAAAATAATTTTTGACACACAAACAGCATAGTGCCTGTCACAGAATGCGTACATGTTTATAATACGACAAAAGTAAAATGTGAGATGTAGGTAAACATGTAGGTAGCCGTAGACAGGCACAACTTCCAAGATGAAATTGAATAGGTAGAGGGGGGTTGACTTGACTGAATTATTCCCAGGCTGACACTTCCTGCAGGAGCACACAAAAAGACAAACACAATTTATTGCTTGAGTGTGCAGTTGTGCACCGTTTTGCTGGTTTAGGCCAGTTTCATCTTAGGGTGAGTTAAGTGAGTGTGGCTAGCAGAATGTCAGGGAGATTTGCAACAAAATGTGTCATCCTTTTTGTGTTCTTGTCTAGAAGTACCAGCCTACGAGTACTTCAACCCTCTTTCTATTATATATTTAATTGGTTACTCAAGCGGTCCTAAACATTCTTCATACATATTGTTTTACCGCTTCAAGATAAAATTTAAGTCTAACCTGAAGTTGCATTGTTTATTTCCCAGACAAGTGGAGGAGAGGTCAAGTCTTGCCCCAACTCTTCGCCAGCTAGGAACACAGGAGTGCCTGGTAGCATCACAGCTATCATGTTCAGAGGATCAACGTAGTCTGGGCCCAAGTTAGCAGCCAGTCTGCCGAGTTGCCACGCAGGTCGAGACACATTGCCTCCTTGATTCAATAGCATTAGCGTGCGGTTCAATAGTGCTTGTGCAGAGAACCCCACTTTCAACACAGAGAACAAGTCTGGTGGGTTGAGGAGCAAGTCACTGGCATTCTTCCCAAATGGCTCCAGGCTCGTCACTCGTCCAGCCGCAAACAATCTGCACCACAGCATTATATACTTAACAATACTTTATAGCTACCATAAACTACAATAATTATATTTACAAAAGCAAATAACTTAGCTCTACATTCACTGCAAACTGCACCAAACATCACGAAGGATTTTAAATAAACTTCTTCAGTACAGTCCAGTTTCAACTGATCTGACTACTTTCAATCTATGTCACAAAGTAAAAATGTTCATCCCCTTTTCTTATTAAAATACAAGTTGTATTATTAATTGTTCTTATATCAGTACTAAAATGGAGATACAGTACACCACTGCTTCTATGCACACAAATCCAATTACTACAGGAATTTAACAACATACTTCAGAAATGTACAATTATAAAACTATGTATGCAGCAAAACTCAGAGGTTGTTCAAAAATAAGTTGAGTATGTTTGCATGCACTATTAACATACAGAATGTACAGCCATGTACCCTGTCCGTTTACATATTGTTGCGTGCTGTATTTCTGAGGACGGGCTGGCTGAGGTCTGTGTCTTAACACTTTGTGGACTGGCCCATGATTCACAAGCCGGGTGGCTACTTGATGGAAGTCACGCCAAAGCTATGTCATAGATACCAGTCCCAACTGCGCTTTTACCCTGCAAAGCGGCCTACGAGACTCAAATCACTTCCGAAACATGATGAAATGTCTATTTTTAGACCCCTGTAATGTGGTTATTCCCAGACTGTTTCGAGGAGTATAAAAGCGCAGAATCGGCACATTTGGGAGAGTTCGCTAATTGGTCGTGCTAGAGAAAGGTGCTATGCCTGTGGAGAGAGACTGGTGAAGACATCTTGGTGACGTCAGAGTCTACTGTAAGGCGGCAGACGGCTATCTTTGGAGCAGTGTTGGACGAAACAAGAGGACTGCTGCGGCGGGAGGATGAGCGAAGAGGAGGTGCGCGACGGGAGCCGAACCGAAGACCTCAAGAGTGAAGACAGCAGTGCACTCGGGGTGCTGCGCAGCACACGGCGATTCATCACCACTGCGGACTATTAAGGTTGTACACTGTCACTATTTGAGAGACTGTTGATTGGATATATGACTAAATTTTATTGTGATTTGTAGTGTTTGATTAATTGATGGTAGACACTTTTTGTGCTTTAATTGTCAAAGTTAATTAACATGTCTGTGACACAGGAGTAATTGTGTGCATAACTAATTGTGTTGTGAAAGTTATAGTTGATTGCTGTTTTGTGTTTTTGTAAGCTTTGTGAACTATTAAATTCAGTACTTAATTAAACTCTTTTATTTCTAATTATAAGACCTCTGTCCAAAAAGAACTTGTGGGAATTGCCTGCATATAAAGTTTGTGTCTCAAACTTGTAACAATATAATATATAGTACGGTGCCGAGTTAAGTAAGGGTTACATTCTTCAGTCCGTTACGTAACTTGATTTTTCCGCAAGTCAATCGAATGTACAGTTCTTGAATGTAACTTCACAAGAAACTAATATTTTCAGAAGTGCAATGTCTAAAAGCAACGAATCTGTTTGCAGGACCTAAAGGCAATAAATAAGCTGTACATACAGATAAAAGAATATTGTAAACACACTTTTAACACACACATACTAAGTTTTTCAAAATATTAGTTCTGCGAAACGTGGGGTGCACGTGACAATTGGCCAAAGAAAGATTTGGCAACGCAGCGCATGGTTTGTCAATCTGTCACAGACCCACACACGCTCACATATGCATAGCACAAATTATGCTTATGGATGTCTTGCAAGTGTGCAGTCATGAGCACTAATCACGTCTCTGCTGAGTGGTAATTTTTGTGGAGGAGATATCAGCACTCTCCATTAGACATGTTGTGTGATCATAAATTACGGTGCCTGGACAAGTGTGCCGTAATCGAGATGCCATTAGGACTGAGTGTGTAGTTCTGTAATTAAAAATTTAAAAATGTGCGTGTCATATTGTCACTAATTAATTACAAGCTTTAAGATGAAAATTATCTAATTCTTCTGGGTGGCTAGGTGCATTATCCAACAGAAGAAAAGGGATTTTGTTATCTGCACAAAATCAATTTTTCTTAGGAATAAAATTATTACCAAACCAATTTCCAAACAACGCACATATAATTCAGGCCTTCATGTTAGTTTTCCAGATTACAGGCAGCTTACTGGGTCAATTTTCTAAAACACCCACAGGTTCTGGGAATAATAAACTGCAAGTGGTTTATGTTTCAATATTTAGAATGCATTAAAACAAACCATAACAGTAACACAATATGTTATTTCCTTGAATTCAGACATATTTGAAATGAATGTCTGTTCTGGCAACTTGTGAGGCGGTCCACCCACCACTTAGGCCTTAATTATTTCCTGTTTATTTTATTTATTTTCTTATGTTTGATTTATTGAATTTGCTATTATCTATTTAATTATTTTGAGGTATTGTTGACAGGAGTTTGTTATTTTATCTGTATCCGTATTGAAATTGTTAAATTTAATATTATCACTTGCAGCTTAACTGTTATTGTATAGTATCTCAGGGCTGGGTGTATTTTTGGCAAGTATAGCTTGATGGCACAGGTGTGCCTAGCCAGTTCCTGGAACCGCTATATTTAGATTTTACAGTTTTTCTAATACTTTTACTTTTCACGAAGTGCACGTGCGCCACCGCTCGAGTGTGCGAGAGAGACAGTGATATGTTTGCGCGGGCTGGCTTGGGCCAACGAAAGGACATGTAGTTCAAATTTATTAAAAATATTTTGTAAATTAAAATACAATTATGGTTTTCAAAGCTATATTTTCACTTTACAGGTAGTTTAGATGTATAAAGTTTGTAATTTATTATTATATTTAATTTAGTATTAATTTTCCCTTACGCCTACCTGTACATGTATCAGTGAAAAAACTATGCATGGAATAAACTTGAAATGCACACTTACTAATTATACCATCAACACAATGTACAAAAACTTAAGTCTATAACTCGCAGTCCTCCTATATGTCATCTGTATCGCACCTACAGTCATTATAGTCAAGTCTGTACATGTGTGCTTAGCTTCCACATGCCTCGTGATAGTGCTAGATTAATAACTTTTTCAGGCTTTCAATTTTGCACGTCATTTGTAAGTGCCTTGACTGATTATTTAAGACGCTTATGAGCACAGTTAAGTTCTTGCTTTTTGATTTTACTGTCCATAAGTACCGTTGTACATACTTGTACTACTTTGCACCTTGTAATAAAATTAAAAATGTTTCAGCCTATTCCGCCATTTTTGTCTTGACTAAGTCTATTGCATTTGCATGTTCAATGAGGAATAAAGTTCCATTGTTTCATTGTAATTTTAAGCTTTGTGAAAAATAAATAAATAAATTTTTTATCACCCCATTACAAGTAGTTTACAACTGGCTAACATTTTAAACTTAAATTTCTAAAAAAAAATTAAAACACGTATAACACACAACATATTGTAGACGCTAAGCAAAACCAAATATTACGGCTCTAAAGATGCCAGTGCAGACTCCTAGCAACATTAACTGTGAACTATTGTGATTATGTTTCTCAGGCGATTATACAGTATCCTGAAAAGATGTACAGAAGAAAATAAGAGTTTTCAGTTTATGTACCAAGTATGTATGTATAGGTTATTCGGAATAAAGAGAGCATTAAAAATTTAACCTTCAAAGAATATTACTAGCTGTTACAGCATATAATTCAACATTACCTACAGTTGCCTTACTGCTTGAATGGTTGGCAGCGAAACTAACCAATATTGTTACATGAATAATCTTACTTATGTACAACAATACTAAAACAAAATCAACTGAAATCAACATATGTACTTGTATTTTATGTAATTAATACATTTTTTTATCAAGCTATATAGGTTACTACCAAATGCACACTTTATCTTACATGGGCAAGCATCAAGTAACGTGTCCAGAGGGGTTAGAAATTTCCCATTGTTTGCAGTTAAACGTGAGAAGATATGAATTTGCTGCAAATAGAAACTAAGCAGGGCTTTTTTGAATACTCACATTATCCCATCTGCATCAATTATCACAAATATCATGTTTAAATTAAATTTTTAGATCTGAGAGTAAAAAAGCTGCAAAGGAAATTGTCATAAACTGATCTTCCAAATCACACAGCTTAGTAAAAATTACTTAAGTTATTTAAAATTTATCTACAATAATCAATATGAATAGTGCTATGTCAGAGAGCAAGTGGCAGCTGTCAACAAATATTAGTTTTCGAAGAATAATATAATTTTGAGTTTCAATACAGTAGAATACCATTAATGCGACCCCTCACGGTTCCCAGAAAAACGGACTTATAAACGGAAAGGTCGCAATAGAGAATTTGGGCCATTTTGGGCAAACTTTGAACCCCATATCCAAATACATAAAAAATTGCAGTTGTTCGCATAGAGTTCTTATCTTATTCAAATCATGTATGGTGTAAAAAAAAAGTTTCTAAAATTAAAATTACAGTGTTTAAATAGCCAGAAGTCTCCCGAAAAAAACTATATGTACCCCAGAAAGCGATATAGGAGCTCCTCTTGACAAAAAAAAATTAACACAGTGCGACGTGTCCATTTTCGGTGGCTTTACATAGAAAAATCAGACGATTTAGTATTTAAATTATAAATTTTTATTAAAGGTTTACTATCCTTTTTGTTGGCTGTTTTACAATGGAATTTAAAAGGTTGCGTTCCATGATGGGTGGTCTGGCGGGCCATGTTATCGATCGCTCAGGTCCGTCCAGCTGACAAGATGGAATGTGAGGAGATTAAGTAAGGGCGGGGAGGGAAGGGAGGGAAGGGAGCTGCTGGCTGCGCATGCATCTATTCGCCAGCAGAGGTGTGTAGGTCCGGATATTTTTCGGACCTGGATCCAAAACCACATCCAGCTCTTCGGAACCGGTTCCTGGTACCGGTTCCTGCGGACCCATTGGGTTCGGCTGTCTGGTGCGTGCTAGACATTTCATGGTGCTGCTCTCATATAATTCAAATGTGTTGTGTACTGACCATAAAACGAAACAATCAGCAAACTTATTTTATGCTGATTCCCGTCATTTTCACCTCAATCCAAAACCAAATGTTTTACAGTTTGTCAAAGCCGGGTTGATAAATTAAAATTGGTTGAAATAGATAGGTTTGCGAGCATGCAAAAGTAATGTTTTAATGTTATAGCTGAACAAGTTCTGTTCCATAACTTACGTATGAAAAAAATTGCAGGATATAGTACATAACATTTTAAAGATCATGTAATGGCAAAACTGACATATCAATTGTTAAGGAAGGGTGTCGGAACTGCTCACAACAGTTAGGTTCCGGGCACGGAAACTGAGTTGGAACTAGTTGCAACAGTACAAAATTTGCTGGGCAAACACGTGCATAGCGAATGAGTTCGACATGTGGACTCAGTCGAACAACTGTAATGCACAACAGGTTTTTTTTAAAAATATCTCATCTGATTACTACTAGGCTGTAGGCCATGAATACATACATTTCCAAACAGTTTTAAGTAGATAGGTTTTGTTTTGCAAACAATTCATAATGCTACCATCTAAAAGAAGTGCAGTGCGGAATCATTTTACAGTCCTGAACAAAAATTTGATTTGCCATATATTACTATTTATAAGTCGGATAACTTTG
Organism: Medauroidea extradentata; assembly: GCA_003012365.1. Classification (NCBI taxonomy): domain Eukaryota; kingdom Metazoa; phylum Arthropoda; class Insecta; order Phasmatodea; family Phasmatidae; genus Medauroidea; species Medauroidea extradentata. The sequence goes on along the minus strand of PNEQ01002573.1, from coordinate 53,633 downwards.
CATTTTCAATCACAGTATTGGCAGTAGAGCAGTGCAGTTCTAGCTCCTCTGTGGAGCTGGACCCGGAGCACGAGACGGATTTCATTGAAACTGTTGCACATGTTTGGTTTCCTCTCCGCCAGAACACAAAACTTTGCGCGCACACAACTTACCATTCCCCTCCTCACTTAATATAATTTCTACATTATTTTTCACAACTTCATCCCCCTCCTTTCCCGCATGTTCCATAGCATGTACATGCTCAATGAACAATAAACAAATAGAATTGAACTGATGATTAAGGATCGATATTCTTCCTTCCTTCCCTCTTCACATTACCAACCCCATTCAGTTCAGTTCCAGTTCCACTGTGGAGCTGGAATTGGTGCGTGACAGCGCGAGTCAGATTTGATAGAAACAGTTCCAGCATACTTGGTTCGTTCTACCAGTGGGTCAGGAAGCAGCGGATCCATCTTCTACCCTTCCCCTCTTCATTATTCAAGCAGACTACTTTTCTTGTCTCCTCCTCTTTCCCCTCCCCTCCTGACGAATTATGCATCACAAATCTGTCCATATATTCCTTCCGCCAGTGCGGACCTGCCATTTCAGGTCAGAGTGGATTTGGTTTCATTTAATATGCAGAACTAACATCCACCACTCCGACGAGTGATCCAGTTCCGTGGATCTATACCCATCCGGGAAAACACACCTCTACTCGCCAGTCGCTAGTACGTGTCCGTCATTCACCGTAACCATGTCTACATTTTGTTTCCATTTTACTTAATGAGAAATTACACCAGACACTTGTGAAGTTGATGTAAACATTAAATGAAATGAAATGGTAAAGTTTGTATGGACATGCCACATGTGAAAGAATACTAAAAAATGTGGAAAGAATAAACTACAATTTGTAGGCTTATTTAAACATTATCACTTATCATACTTCGTTGTCATATTAAATATCTCAGGCTAAAGTGAATGTTTTAAAACATTAGTGGTTTGTACATTTTCCTAATCAAGCTGCAGCATTTGTGTGTGTGTTTGTGAGGCGAAAGTCTCTAATGAATGTTATTGTTAATAATTTCGTATTTTTTCACGAGTCTCAAACTGGCTTGCTTTTCACTCATTTTCAAGAGTTCACGAGTTCGTGTATGTCGAAAATCGAGTCATGATTGTCAACAATATATTTGCAAAATCAGGTCGAAAAAGTAACCAATTCAAAATCCGTGTAAAACTACACGTGTAGTCAACGATCGTTCAAAGAATCAAGCCAACAATGTTACCAAATCAAAATCCAAAAATAAAATGTGTGTCTCGTCAACAATTATTCACAAAATCAAACCAGCATTGTAACCAAATTGGCGTCCACAAAACAAAGCTTAAGTCGTCAACAAATACCATAACTAATAAAAACCAAGAGAAATCCGAATCAACAAGCGAGAGTAGTGTACCCACAAGTGAGCAAGATCACATTAACACATTAACGCGTTAACGAGTTGCAAGCCAAAGGCACGGAACCTGGACGGCAATAGACGCGTGCGCAGATGCCATCAGGTGGTGCGGTAGTTTACCGGTATTGGCTAGCGGACAGTCGAGGGAGGGAGTGGTATCTATTTTTAGCCATTGTATGCCTGCCTGCAGTACAGCCCTCGCCAAGATAAATATGACAGATAGCGCCAACAAAGTATAAAAGACTTATTTTTCAGCCAATTTTATTCAAATTTTCGACTCTTTAGACTCAAATTTTTCACGGTTTCTTGAACAGGGTTCTAACAGCAACATACAATTAAAATTCTAGGACTTTCAAGGACTTTTCAAGGACTGTTTTACAATACTTAAAGTACAGCAGCAAATTACATTTGATACGTCAAATTTTTATTTGAATGTTTTAAGGTTTTATTTGCAACATTTCTATTACGGTTTCCTCCCCCCCCCCCTAGATATGAAGTTCACCAATGGTAAATGACCAGAAATTTTCAATTTCATTTAAAATTAACACCATATTTAATGAAACTCCTTTACATTTATTAAAAAGTTTCATGAAAATAAATTACACGGAAAGACAAAATAAATTACACAGAATCCCAAAATAAGTACTTTTTAAAGAAAGACATTTCATTTTCAAAAAAATTCTGTCTGTTACCGTTTCTAATGTAAACAAATATGGCAGATGCCATACTCCTGCTTAAGTATTAGTACACATTAGAGTATTTTATTCCCAATTCAAGGTATTAAAATTACCACAAATTACATACTATAACTGAATAAATAAAAGACAAGTAAGCAAAGTGAAATATTGTCGGTCACCAATTGCATAACGTACATTGCGAGATCATTGGTACATAACATTGCTTCGGAAGTGGTCGGGCAACTTTGACTTGAAAAACGTGGGATATTATTACAGAAATAATGCGTAGACAATACGGTTTCATATTTCTGAAAAAGGATTTCAATGTTAGGAAAATAGCTCGAATATTAGGTAAGCAAACCCAAAAATTCAAGGACTGGATTAAATTAAGGACTTTTCAAGGCCTTTTAAGGATATGGTCAAAGTTCCAGGACTTTGCAGGGCCGTAAGAACCCTGCTCAAAATAAGGTCGCATAAACGGAAAGGTCGCATTAGAGGGGGTTCGCATCAGCGGGATTTTACTATATTAAAATTTTGGCCACATTAAAGCAAAGAGTATGCTTCTTGGTTTATTTTAAATTAGTATTGATAGAAGGCTTGTATTAGTTTATTGTGTACAAATATTCACACTAGAATATTAATTACTATCAATACAAATATTTTAGGTTACAAGTTAAATTTTCAGAAATGGATATGAAAAACTAATTATGATAAAGTAAAACCCCAATCATACGAGTGCATTATTTTATAAGGCAACAATCTTGTGACATTTTCAGCCATTGTGAGGTCTAACCACCATTTTAAGAGTACACAATTTTATGAAGTCGTTCTCAGGCACCATAAAGCCTAGCACCATGAAGCCTAGCACCATATTACAAGGACAGTGAATCCCTGTTGTAACGCTTCTGAAAGAACCATAAAAATGTCAATATTATAAAAGGAAAAACATTACAACAGGTAATTTCCTATTATAAAATAATTTTGGGAGCCAAATTAAGGCATTCTTATAACTAACCAGCAGATTGTTATAAGAGGTGATGTTATAACAGAGTTCTACTGAATTTTACAAGGCAGCTATTTTACAATGTCATTCTCAGGCATCTTGAGACCTTGCAAAATGGAATTCTACCGTAAATACAAAAAATTCAAGATGACAACACTACTTTCCAATTAATGGAAACTTTCCAACAGCATAGCAGATGAAAGAACACATTCCCAAAATTTTGAAATTAAAACTCATTCAAAAACACGTACATGCTGTAATATAGTATACTTACCCATCTTCACCAGTTTTGTTGACAACCACCTCCTTCCACTCTGCCAATAGTGTTTCTAAGTCGTCATGGTTGGTGGTGCGATAGTGGCTGTAGAAATCATAGCTGTCATGTGTTACATTTATTGACCCAACAAATGGACTCTCATCTTTCTTCTCAGAGTCTTCAAGGAGGTAGTCTACCTTCTCCAGCACAAATCCATTGACCCCTTGCTCAAGCCAGAATGACAGAATGTCCTAAACAAAACATACCGCTGTTAGTTTCCATACTCTGTAAGTAAGTAGTGTGACGCGCCTCCGCTTTACAGCCTGGTAGACGTCACCACTTGTTGAACTTTGAAGTAAAGCAAATTTCAAAACCACGGATAGCTCAGTGGTTATTAGGTGGAGGCGTAAACTTTCACTCTATAAATCTCTCCCATTACCACAGGGGTTGGTTTCATGAAATAAAACTAATGTAATCTGGCAACTGTCAGTTAATGTTAATTTAAGTAACACACCAAATTTCCACTTGTTTTTATATCAATGTTTACAAAATGGTAACTGTACCAATGGTAAACAAAAAAAATTACTCTCAAAGTTCGTGAGACAGTGTCCGGTCAGTTACCATGACCAACACTACGAAGCTTACATGTAACATATGCTGAATGCTATCATGACTACTAAGCTCAAAACAGTGACTCACTACTTTAATCCTGCTTGCGCTATGCGCTCTGGCCTTAATCTCATGCCTGAACACACTGGGCGTTCACAACCGAAACTCCTGCCCCAAACTCCTCCTGGCACTCGTGCCCGACGAGAACTGGGATGAGTGGTGCTTGCGCCCCATGACTACTGGTAACCACGGCAATAGACATGGTAGCTAAATACATGCCTTGGCGGGGTAATATAACAAGATCCCAACAAACTACATAAAACAAATAATAGCCTACACATTAAATTCATATACAACGGGTTAGAACTATTATATTAATAAATTTTACAATGAAATAGCCGACAATTTTAACGTAAAACTGTTAATTGGGGACAAAAGTTACAAAAGGGAGGAACTATTTCCACGGCGCAATACTCTCCACAAACTACTAACCAACATGCGTCAATCGTCTGCATCGTGAAGAAATTCTATGAAGCCGATGATCTGACCACAACTTCGGCACCAGAAATCTTACAGTCTGGAGAAGCTTGCAACAGAAGTTGCTCACTTCACCAGGAAAATTTAATAAACTATTAAACACTGCCAACTCAATAAGACAAATACTAGAAAAGATAAATTAACAATATTAATTAAAATTCTGATGGTCAATTTGAAGCCAAACAAGCCAGGAAACTACACAAAAGATTCTATGTTTATATTCTCAACTGTATTTTATAATAAAATTCTGAAAATGGAATTTAAATTACTCATGACCCCAACAACTAAGTTATTGAATCCAGTTGTGTCATCCCGAACACCTGATGAAGCAATACTGAATAATGCACATAGCCTGTACTTAAATATTTAAATTGAAATAAGAAAAATTAATATTTTACATAAATTTACATAAGGTAGGGAGAAAAGCCTGCACACTTCACAGTAGTAACACAAATTTAACAATCTGGAACATACTGTTTCTGATGTGTAGACCTACTGCTTTATTAGAACATTTCAATTTAATCGTAGACCAATATAGTAAACACAATACATTCATAACAATACATAAAATTCATAATCCTTTAATGTTATTGTATTATTTTTGTCAATTAGTTCTCGATAATTTGGGAAAATACTGTTCCAAAATTCAATGTTCAGAGGCCCATTACTCCCTTAATATTGCATTTCGGTGAAAAGTGCAAAACTAGTTTTTGTCATTAAACTTCAAGAACAATTATTATAAACTACTCTATAAATCTATCTCTCTGATCTAAAACATCCAAACTGCATTAATTACTTCGTAAAACTAAATTTCTACAAAATTGGAAGAGGCAAAATTTTAATTTCACACGTATGGGAAAGTATGTATGTACTGTACCTGTATTATTTTGAAAACAATATGTGAATGAAAAAAAATTATTCTTTATGCTCTGCGTAAATTACAATAATCAGGGCCGCAACTAAGGGAAACCAAAAGGGGGCACATACCCAAGGCGCATAGCTGTGCAGGGTGCCAAAATCGTCTGCACTGTAATTCCTACGACTGGTTACTATTACTGACAAGTTATTTAATTTGCATGCCACGAATGTCTAATGTAGAATGTGATGTCACATTTATTTTAAAATACTAGAGAAAAATGTTGAGGTTTTATTGCTCTGTTGAGTTCCCTATGTTTGCCTTGCTCAAGTTGTAATATCCTAGACCAAAAGAGATGAGACTTTGGCTAAGCAGAGTCAAGAGCTCGGGTCCCCTGCGGTTACAGGTAAAGCTGTGCGCCTGTGAGAGGGGCATCTCAGTGAACGGCTAGCACCGATCTCCCTCCTTTTGGCAGCGCTAGGGGACAGCTACTACTGCTAAAACCAGGGTAGGCTTCAAAACCACTCACCTTTGTTAGAATAACTGCCACAGAAATTTCTGCTTTCTCTCAGAGGTGGCTGATGTGGAAGGCTGATATTCTGACCTCGACTCTGAAATTAGCTGTTGAACACGCTGGTGCAATAATACAAGCCTTTCTGGGGACTTCATTGGGCTTATAAGCAGCAGCACACGGCGCCGGCTATCTCTCCATACCTAGCTGAAGCGGAACTGCGCATGGGGTTGCTTAGTTCCTCTGGTAAGCTGATATACCGAATAAGTTTGGCACAAAGACTGTAAAATCAGACCTTCTCCTGACTAGTTTACAGGCAGGGAAATTACTCCCTGCTCTGTAGATATATCTGCACTTAATTGACGGCGCTCCTAAAAGCGGCCTTTTGACGGCGTTCATCAAGTGATGTTACCTCATCAGGGGTAAAGTGTACCTCGATGAAGGATTTGTCCGACATAACTTGGTAAATATACTCGGAAGTTAAGTTTCACTAATTCTATTGCTTTAAAGAATTTACAAAGCCACAGCCAAAGATCACAGATTTTACACATCACCGATTTAGAGATTTACAATATACACACTAAGTGAGGTGGCATAATGGTAACATGGTCTCGCATTTGGGAGGGCCAGAGTTTGATCCCCGGCTTCAACCATTTAATTTCGGCTTTCCACGGTATCCTGAAATCACTCCAGGCAAATGCTGGGGTGGTTCCTTAACAAACGCCATGGCCGAATCCTCTCACAGCTCCTGTTATTGTACCAAGTTGTGTGTCACCGTCTCTAATAACCTCGCTGTTGACAAGACATAAAACCAACTTACCTTACAATATACACTTCACTAGTTTAGTTTTAAATTGATTTGCAATTACTAGGGCCCGAAAAATTGGCAGAGTCAATGACCTGCATGCAAGAATCCTTGTCCTATGCACATTTAAGTCCCGCATATTGGTTCATTGTACGCTGTTCCACTAAGAAGCAGCTAATGGACAAATGGTCAGGGCTTGAGTATGCATACGAGAATGGATTGTAACATGCAGGTCACAGGAAGTACGGACGTCTGTGGCTATTAAGACCACAACCCTGAGGTAGGAGGAGTTGATGGACTTCTGTGGCTATTGAAACCACAACCCTGAGGTAGGAGAGGTTTGACGAACTTCGGTGGCTACTCAGACCACAACCCTACCGTAGGAAAGGTTGATGGACTTCGGTGGCTATTCAGATCACAACCCTGGAGAGGAAGGTTGGCTTTGATGGCTATTCACACCACAACCCCTAAGGTAAAGAAGGGGCAGGGTGCTTAGCTTATGCTTGCTCGGAAGACCAAGCCCTAGACTGCTGAAGTGACTGGCAAGAGCTTGCACTGTTATACGTGTTCTGGGGATTAAGTACCGTTAGTGAGCACCGGGATGGCCTGTAGGATGGAGGCAGAGGCTGTCTGCGGATAGCAAGTAGGCCACCCGACACTCACGACTTCTATGTAACAGAAGACTTCCTTGTTCAAACATCACATTTCCGCTTGCTTATGTTAACGCCGTGTTGACAGATACTCTTATTCAAAACCCTGGGCAGTGATTATTACTGAGTTTGTGCGGCTGTATTTGTCTGCTGCTCACATTTTTCCTTTTCTTCACGTAAGACACAAACACACATAATAAATATACACTCATTGATACCTCCCTTATTTGCAACACAGGTTCGACTGTTTGTTACTAGCCCTAAAGGGACAGGATATAAATTAAGTTAAGCCTGTGACATCACTTCAACATACTGAATAAATCTTTTTATTTACGTAACCCATTTTGTTTCTTGGAAAAACTACTACTGAATTGTACATAACACGAGAATGATTTTCAAAAATACATATATCTCAATATTAAGGTTTTGTTTTACTTCAGTGATCCTCAAATTGGTGAAACTGACGTGATCAGACATATCATATATGAGTAGTCTCGTTCCAAAACTCCACTTTCACTAAAACTGAGTAAATCGCGAAAAACTGATTTGCAAGCCCATTTGTTATATGGCCATAGCAGTTTTACAAAGTGTGTGTTATTAAATAAGGCGAGTTTTGAAGCTATCATCAGGTTAACTTTAGCACAATTTTAAAAGCTACACAAAACTGTTCAGAACTCATTTTTCCTTGAGGATGGTCAAGAAGAGTTTGGAACTACACTACTCATATCTGGTTAATATAACGAAGCATGAAGAAATATTCACACCAAATACATAAAGTGACATCATTTGTTATTCTACTGCTCTGCAGAATACATACAATGTCTAATACTGACGAAGAAACAGTACAACAAAGAAATATATTGTGTAGCACTAAAATTTCCAGCTATCTGGCGTAAAAATGTTGAGGCTGGTTCCTCCAGGTAGAGTCACAGTTTGTAACAGCTAACACAACTAACAAATCAACAAGATACCACTATGTCTTGGGTTCAACAGACAACAAAGTAACAGTAGTGATTTTACATTTTATTACTAAGCCACTTTCCCTAAACACCTTATTCAGACCTCAAGAAACGCCTCATGTGTGAATTAGCTGAGAGAGAACAAACCAAGGCAAGGAGGTTGTTAACAGAGACTGACCTGGGGGACAAAAAGCCATAAAATTTGCTACGAGAAATGTGAATGTTTGCCGGGAATAAAATCAAAGATGATTTTCTTAAAATTATGTCTTCCAACATCTCACAAGTCCCAACTAATGTTAGTGCAATTTTAACACCTAGTTGTAACAATCTTGACACACTAGCTATCATGGCCAATAAGCTTTCAGAAGTACATACACCTGCTTTTACTTTCTCATGCAACAAGTAGCTTCATAACCGCATCTGTTAAGCAATTACTATCTACAAGCAAAGGCAGAGAATACAGGTCCTCTTCCCAAGACAGGCAGAAAAAATACATCATGTGTTGGTACCATAGAAAATTTGGAACAAGCGCTCAGAACTGTATTGAGACCTGTAACTTCCAGCAGAATTCGAGAAACGTATAAGGCCACCACAAAATGTATTCCAAAACACAAGATACTAGAAGATATCCCTAACTCTACCAAACACATGATTGACAAATCATGAAGAATGGTGGTAGAGAAACGAATCTTTGGCATACCAGACCCCTACTGTGGACATCCCATCATGGACTGTACAAGGCAGAGTGCTAATAAAAAGGATATTATTACTGTGCGAGAAAATGGTCAGAAAATTCCAAAAGTAAAACGCTGCATGGCAAGGAGTATAAGTGAAATATACAGTCTTTTAAAACACAAGTACCCGGAATTGAAGATGGGCAGAACAAAATTTTTTTCTCTGCTCCCTAAGTGGGTACTATCACATCCGGCAAAAAAAGTATGTATGTGTGTGTGTGTGTGTACTGTTCAAACTTCAATATCTGTGTAGTTACCCAGAAAAACCTGTTGCAAAACAATAGTACACTGGACTGTCTTATGCTTCACATGTTATCATTAGTTGTGAGATGTAGGGAGAGTGAACCATTCTATTTCAAGAATGTTGCAACCGCCCTGGTGAGGATGGATCGACTTTGCAAATCTTAGGATTTGAAGAATCAGCAGAAGATAATGATGAAATATGTTATGCAACATGGGATGGCAGTCAACTTGTAAAGAACAGTGCAGATTGATTATTTTATCAAATAATTTTCTAAATTGACTGTGAAGGTGGTAACCCATTTTCATATGAAGAATGTCCAAAGAAAACTCATCTCTCGTACTAAGGAAGAATCAAAGTCATCTTCATTGTGATTTTGCAGAGAATTGGCATGTTGTTCTACCTGGAGAAGTTCATGGCTATCACTGGCAGAATGATCATCAGATATCAATTTTCACAGCAGTGACTTATTTTAACAATGAGACGATCAGTTTTGCAGTTGTTAGCGATGACACAGTACATGATTCCTCTCATGTTTTACTAGCACTTCAGAAGATTACAACAAACCTTGATGTTAACCCACCAGAACTAGCATAATCTCTGATGGGGCTGCTAGTCACTTTAAAAACCTATTTCAACTTTATGAACTTTCAAAATCACGTGTTCCCTCAGAATGGATATTTAGTGCAACTGGACATGGAAAAGGGCCTTGTGATGGGGTATGGGGTCTAGTGAAACATCATGCCACTAAACACAATCTATCTAGGCCTGAAGTGCCGCCATTCAGTGTGCAACAGACTGTCCAAAAAGTTTTCTCAATACACTACTGCAATAAAGTTGATACTTTTATGCAAAGATAACGTGCAAAGCTTTCAAGCTTCAAAACTGGAAGAATTGAAAACAATTGGACCAGTCAAAAGAATCCAAAAATTGCACGTGCGGGTCTATGGTGTAAACAAGTTGACTATTTCAAGAACAGAAGAAAGCATCATCATAGAATGTGTCACATTTGCCAACAATGAGGACAAAACATCGGGTCAGGTGCACAGTATCGATAGTTATAAGCCTGCAATGTTTTTGGCCTGTGCGTATGAAGGTGAATGGTGGGTGGCAGAAGTTACATGGGTCAGCAATGAGTTACAGGACATTACTGTTAACTTCATGCTCCCTCATGGTTCTTCCAGTGGGTACTGTTTTCCGTACAACAACAAGCTTATTATACATGTTCAATCCAGCTGCATGATATACTAATGACAACTCATCCTCCTGTACCTAAGGGTGCATTAGCAAGACTTCAATTAGTGATGCTGACATAAAATCTATTGAGCAATTTTTCAGTGTTCATAATGGACTTGGATAATCGGGCAGATTTGATGTCTTAATTACGCTTATTTTGAATTTAGCATTCAACAGATCTGATAGCATAGAAGCGTAATAAATATAGGATGTCCACCTGGCAGGTAAATGTCAAGGAATTTTGAAATGTGGATCCTTGAATGGATATGTGGTACTAAGCAATATTTTTATCGATGGAACATTTCAATTATTTAGTAATAAATTCCAAAAGCAAAATGCCATGTTCTCTTTTTTAGAATATGTAGTACCTTTAGATGTACAACTCCTGTAATTTTTTCAGGATTGTTGATATTAGTGCTTTTTAATAAAAAATTATTTTTAAATTATTTTTATAAATCCTTCTGTAAGACAGAATTTGGAAATATAATTTTAAAAATTAATTTGGGTATTATAATATTACAGCATTAAAAAAATCATTCATTTATCTTAATTTATTGAGAAGTTATAGCAGTTTAAAAAATCACTAAACTTGGCAAATGTGACTTGTGCACTGTAAACTTTGAACACCTAGATTTCGTCTAACAATAGACGAAGGGCCAAAATAAAAAATACTCCTTCTTAGAATCTCCCATATTTTCACTTATAAATTTTTTATATTTATCTGAAATAACCATTACCACCCCTCTGCCTACCTATAGATGGATTAGGCCAAGCCTGGCGCTGTGGACATTCTGTTGGATGCTGATGTTTATGCTCGTGTTTGCAAGAGTGGACGTCTGGAGTTTCCAGATTGGGATGGATGTTGTTAGGCGAGTGTCCAGAAGTACATACAAACCCTTCAGACCAAGGGCTAGTTTCCGTGTTTGTAGGAATGGAAGACTCTCTGGATGTTACTCTCAGAAGATTCTGGGAGGTTGAAGAACCACCGCACTTCAGCCTGATGCTGACTTCTGTGAATCTCATTTTATGCCTACACATTCAAGGGACGCAACTGGTTGGTACCAAGTACGTCTTCAATTTATTCCTCAAGCATAACCTATTGGTAAGTCACGCACGTATGCTGAACGTCGTTTTACTCACTAGAAAAGAACGGTATTTCTCACCCAGAAATGAGGTCCATGTAGGAGGAATTAATGAATGATTATGCTGCTTCAGGCCCCGTGGAACCTTACGTCCCCCCACCCAAGCTTTCGGGTGTATTTCCTAGAAACCACTGACTACTTTACATACATAAATAGTAATGCATGAGTGTTAACCTCAAATGTTTTTGTTCTGCAAAAATAAGATGACCCCCAACTTTTGGAACAAAATATCGTAGCACATTCTGCTTTGCACAGCTGTAGTTGTCATGAACCTGATATGTACAGTTGGTTAATTGACTGTGAACAGGAGTGGAGGGTCAATGTATTGCCACCGCCCATATTGCAGCCCTTCTTAAACAGAAAATTATTACAATGTGTACTTATAAAACATTTACATACCTTAAACTCCTGTACAACATTATCACTTTCAAAGTTCAGATCCGGTTGGCTACTATCAAACTGGTGCAGGTAGAATTGTTGCCTGATGTCGTTCCACTTCCAGGCAGAGCTTCCATCCACACTCAACTACAAAAGAACAATAACATTAATAAAATACACACTTCAATCAGACGATGGCAATGGTGAACACACACAGCTACTCTGATAAGAGCTAATCGAAGTCTCAGCCCTTAGTTTCTAACTAATGGAAATCTTAAGGTAGTAGTAAAATCTACGATGAAACAACTTACCCAATTATTCGGTGGCAGTTTAATGCCATCAGAATCACCTCTATCAGAAGAAGCCCACACATAATAGTTGGTATATGGATGAACTCTGTGTACAGACATGTTGAACCATGCGTGCTGTTCACTTGAGTAATTAGGTACAAGACTCAGCACCAGATGCATGCCTACAAACAAATACCACAATACAACACGTATAAACTTTCATTACAACTGCAGCACACACACTACACTACACCACACTTACTACTAGAGCTACCTGTCATAAGGCGCTCATGAAAATCTTACTTGATCTGCTCAATAAAGTTGAAATTACTTTGAAGCAATTAAAAAACCTTGTGCAAGCACAGTCTACCGGCCATCAAGATCTCTAGATTTTCAGCGTGATCAGCCTGCCAGATATACTCGCATCTACTCTGCTCGGGAGCAGGGTAGATAGCCACCAGCTGACAAACAAGCGTAAAAAGTAAACACAGGCTCATGCATGTGTAAACAGAAAACTGTAGTTTTTGGTGGATAATGCTAGCATGTTTGTACAGTATACACTACTAGTACGCAGTTGTAATGCTGTATACTATACATATATTGTACAGTACGCTCTGCACTAATCGAACTCTGTGTGTGTGTGTGTGTGTGTGTGAGGAGAGAGAAGAGCAAGAGAGAACAGCAAGAGAGAACAGCAAGAGAGAACAGCAAGAGAGAACAGCAAGAGAGAAGAGCAAGATAGAAGAGCAAGATAGAAGAGCAAGAGAGAAGAGAGAAGATAGAGAGAAGAGAGAGAGAAGAGAGAAGAGAGAGAGAAGATAGAAGATAGAGAGAGAGAGAGAAGATAGAAAGAAGATAGAGAGAAGAGAGAGAAGAGAGAGAAGAGAAGAGAGAGAGGAGAGAAGAGAGAGAGGAGAGAAGAGAGAGGAGAGAAGAGAGAGAGGAGAGAAGAGAGAGAGGAGAGAAGATACAAGAGAGGAAGAGAGAGAGAAGAAGATAAAGAGAAGAGAAG
>PNEQ01002573.1:25691-39307 GCA_003012365.1 Medauroidea extradentata | reverse complement strand
GGGGAGAGAGGGGAGAGAGTGAGAGAGGAAAGAGAGTGAGAGAGGAAAGAGATAAGAGTGTGTGTGTGTGTGATTGACATTCCTCTTTTGAGAAAATTGTCTTTCAAGTACACTGTGTTGACCTTTAAACCATACGACATTCTGAAGAAACCGGCTCTTTGCAATCCTGTTTAAGGTGCTCTTCTCAGAATAGAAACATCAAAAGTAGGCAAACTTATACACTGCCAGATTATACACGAGAAAGGAATAGGAGTAGTAAATACTGATTGCATTGCCTGTGATTAAGTCAGGAGAGTATAAGACATGAATAGTGCTTGGAGACTGCTGTTAGACGTTGCACGAGTTCTTCAAAGTCAGGCACAGATGTGAGAAGATAGTGTTACAGGGTTGTTAAGTGGACCCACAGCACTCAATATCAATACTTAAAAAATAGCACTTTAAATCCTGAAGCAAATGTGTTTGTAACCAACACGTCAATGTACTTAAAGGTAACGTAATTGAAATAAAAAGGAATCAAAATAGATACTTACCTGCATCTTTAATTTTGGAAGTTAGATTCTTGAAAGATTCCAAAGTACCAAATGCTGGATCAACTTCTTTGAAATCCACTACAGACTTTGTAGGGGACTCACTGGATTTGAGAACAGATTCCAGTATTAAGCCTTTAATTCCAAGATTCTTGAGATAATCAACTTTGGACTGTAAACCTGAAACAATAAATATATCCCCTTCTACAACTCCCATATCAATATACACTGTAAACAGGAAACAATACTTTGGTACCAAGAATGACAATATAAGGTCCGCTAGATCCCAAACAGTACAGTAAAATCTTGACCCTCCAAATGCAAATAAGCTATGTAGATTAATCACGGAACCTTGCACAATAAGTTTTAAGAGCCATAAACTGGCGCATAAACTTGTTGCAGCGTGCTAGGAGAAAGTTTTTTAAAGAGATACTACTAAACTTGTGTACCACATCTTTATTTACAAAAAGAGAAAACATTTAAAACTATGTTTCAGTAATTTTGTTTCTAGATATCACGCTTAGAAACATGGTTTCGGTGCATCTCAAAGTGGTTAAACAAAACTTTTTGAGACTGCTGTCACGGAAAAAAAATAGCAGCCGGTTTCGTAAAACAAAAATAGAGAAACACACACAGAAGGACTTTATTACACACTCAGACCCATATTAAACCTCTGTGAGGCCCCTGGCATTATCCAGAGAAGAGGCCCCTTTTGCCGGAATGCACTTACCCCAAACTTATAACGTGGAGTCCGGGAGCCGTCCCCTGCAAAAATTTGTATTATAAAGTGCAAAATGGTGCTATTTTAGGAGTTTTCTTTAACCTAAATTTTTAATATACTGTTGGAAGAATTTGTAATATTTTCTACTGGGCTTGATCTTTACAATAATAAAATTCCAAAGTTTTTCCAATGAAAATATTTACTCTGCGAGTCTTATATTATAAAGTTAACAGAACTATTATTATAATTTTGACAACACCAATACTTGCAGTAGTAAGCAGGCCTATAATGGTTTTTAAATTATACGAGCTGCTACTGATTAATTTCAGAGGTTAAATTGAAATCAATAAATAGTAACATAACCCGAATTAGGATACCAAAAGCCAGAAAAATCATATTCTAGAAAAAAATATAGTTTTAAATTACTACTGAATGATGTAATAAAATCAAACTTTTATTTCAATTGTGAAAAAAAGTGTTAATGAATATTTCAAAGTCGAGTTCACTTCCCCCATAAATAAACACTAAAGTCTACTTCAAAACTATTAGCCTCTTGCACTTAATGTTTATCAATATTATTTACACTACGTAAAATTGTAGAATGTAAATTACATAGACTTCTTTCTATATTTTTTGAGGCAAAGTCTTTGATGACATCAATAAAGTCTAGCGCTCTTAAGTACATCACATTTGATACAGAGAAATGCTCAAATTGTTTAATTGTTCCTGTTGCATAGCACTTTTTTTTACATTTCTAATAATCTTCAGTTTAGAAAATGATTGTTCACCCGAAGCATTCAAAACCACCATTTATATAAACAGTGTCGGAGAGATGTCCACATTCGGAAATGCTGGCAAGAATAAATTTTCATACAGATTATGCTAGACGGCTTGTAAATTCAACTTCTTTTGAGGGATTAGATTGACACCAAACATCTTCACCTTCTTCCAAATCTTCTTCGCACATTACAATTTATTCTCCTTCATCAGAATTTGCACATTCGGAACCATTGTAAAGGCGTACAAGTTGCAGATTGTCTTTATTTCCTGTAAGATAACATTTTTCATACAGGCATTCTTCAGGAAACTCAGACTTGCTTACGTCTTTTTTGTATACAGACATGAAATCTTCACACAAATTTTCAGTTTGTCTTCTTGAAGATCAAATCAAATCCTCCAGAAATCCAAATTTCTTTAACTCTTTTACATGCTTCGGTGCGTGTGTTTAGGTTCAAGACCAAAACTCTAGGATTGGAAGGTAAGTCTCAACTCTAAGTTTATATATTCTTATCTGGGTTTCTGCTGTCGTCGAAAAAAGTAAGTAGAATGCTGTGTCTGTTAGATCTGTCTTCTGAATTCTCTCTCTTAGTGTTTTCAGTTGATGCCAAAGCGTAACTTTCGTAGCCGTCAAAACTGCTTCTTTCTATTCAACATATAATTTTAAAGACTCTGGAACTTTAACAGCGACTGACAGAGTAACAGTAGATTTTTGAAGGACCTTGTTCATTATTCCCGTGATATCATCCCATAAGTGAATGAGTAACACTGTCTCAAATCTTTCCTTGCATTTCTTCGAACCCGCAGCTTTAAATTTCCTATCAGAAGACTGCTCAGTATCATTTTTAATCGCCTCCAATATTGACTCAATCACTTGATATATTTCGCTCAACGTTAATATAGCACCTGTCCTAGCTTACCATCTAGCGTAAGAGAGTGGTTTTATCTTTTTACTCGAATCAGTCATTGCTGATAAAATGTTCCATCTGCTAGTTGACGCTGAAAATAAACTGTACAGGGATTGAATGAAGTCAAAAAATATTGTAGCCTTTTGGTTGTTTTATGCTTATACTACACCAACAAGATTCAAAGAGTGGGTTTCCTTGCCTTATTCTTGCTGGCATCCCGGTGTATAAGCCACTCATGTTTGATGCATTGCATTAAGATTGTCCCCAACAGTTTTCTAGAAGAATGCCAAAGTTTGTCAACACGACTGCAGAAGGTATGTAAACTAAATTCCGGACTACGAACGAGTTTCACAAATGAGCAACACAAAATAAGAAAATCTGAAGAAAAAAAAAAGTGGAGCTTGGACGGACGAGGTAAATAAAAACAACACTACTAATACAAATTTGCTTATTCATTTCTGTGACAGTTTGCTGGGAAAGGAACAAATTGTGTAATATTGCATCGTGAATTGTGTCGTGTAAAAGGTGGACATAGTAGCACACGTGAGAGATTTCACTGCAATAATTGCGCAACCGATCGCATGCAATGAGCTGTGTAAGCAGTCAATTGCATCTTGTGAATACATCTTCAGTTAAATTTATCATGCTCAGTCCAGAGAAAGAAATCACTTACCGTTAACACACATTTTACGAAACGGAAATGTTTTTTAGTCACAACATAGAAAACCAACTTTCGCTTACTCTTATAGACAGACCACCGGATGGTTTCCCTACTGAGTAGATTGATTCCTCGATAGGTAAAACATACATTGCTTAAAGTGCTGCCAACAGAATGCGTGCTGTGCACCTGCACCATCATTCAACATCTAAATTCTTGACTCGATTCCTATCAATGTAATGTATAAATCATTAAAAATTAAAATATGTCCATTATTTATAACATATATTTTAATTGTTTTTATATTCAAGCTAAAACAGGAATTTAATTTATATTTGCGATTGTGTGTTGTCGCACACAGTATATTTCTAGGCTTTCTCTGGCGATTTATGTGAGGCCCCCAATGAGGCGATTTATGCGAGGCCTCCGGTGAAGCGGGGACTCCGGCGGCCGCTGGGCGTGCCTATACGTTAATCTGGCACTGTACACACTTTCAATAAATAAAAAAATAGGGTCACCGTTTAAAGACCCACAGGAAAACAAACAATGAAAACACTGCAGGCCATTTTTACACCCCGCACATAAAGGCAATACTGTTGTAGACACATAACCCACTCTAGACCTTTTAGTTCGTTTCCATACCTTAAATTAACATATAGCACCTGCTGTATAGGGTTCTTAACTATCACAGCCAAACCTCTACTTTACAAGGTACATTTTTGGGAAAAATCAATCTAATTAAGTCCACTTTTAAAAGACCTCGTTTTTACAAGCTAACTCAATTTCACAAACCTATCTCTCAGTAGGCACAAAACATAATGTGGAACTTATGTATAGGCCGTTCACAATAAGTGAGCACTTTTGAAGACTTCAGAGTGCTGTACAATCTGTACACATTATTACTCAGGAAACAATATTTGGAAAAATACAAATTGGTTGAAAGAAAAAAAAAATAACCAGAACAACAAAAGTGTTCACTATCGCAAACTGCATATACCTAGCATGAATGAACACAAAGGATTATCAGCAGTATCAAAATCTTCAAAACTTTTACTTCTGACCAACATCTCGGAGCACACATTCTCAAAGTGTCCCGTCAACTGTGTTGAACCAACCATATCTGTGTTTACAACTGTATATTATGAAATGTTCCACATCTCTGTGCGAGACATCTGAAATAAAAAAAAAAATAATGAAAAACAAAAAAAGGTATTACAAAATGCAAACTGGGTCAAACTAATGACAGTTCACTTTCATCACAGAAAATTAAATTCTGACAAGAGATGCAATAGGTGAAGCATCTGAGCAAAAAATTTCTATCAGTGCTCTTACATGCAGAACGTAATCTTGAAAGGTAGAAAGGGTATAGGAAACATTGGTCAGGGTACAGAATAGAACCAATAGTGAAGCGAAGGAGAATGGTCCGGACTACCTTAGAACATGTAACAGCAGAGCGGTGAGTCACGAGCATGAGAAAGTACAGAGAACGATAGACACATTGGATTAATGGTAGATGAATACAGGGGGAGGCGGAGGAGGGTGGAATGAATTTCATGTCAACAATGAGAAATATAGAAGAAAGAGCAAACTAAGGAGGATGTACATGATCCTTAGGGGAAAGAAAGAGGAGATAGATTAAGTAACATGAAAAACCATGACACGAACATTATACAAGGAGAGAAAAATGCAGTATTAAGGGCGCTGCCTACCTGTGCATTAGAGGCTCAGAAACAACGGAGACATAAGGACGACCTTGAAGCGAGCATCAAATTCAACATCACCTTAACTATCCAAGTATTGAACTAGTGTGCAAGCTTTCTGCCTAACCATTTTTTTTCCATGGGACATTTAAGCAGTGACCATATAATTTTATTGGTAGAAAGTCTGTAGCAAAGATCAGTGCACGTCACAATCAGAGTTTCATATGCATCCAGTTAGTACATTTTTAAGTACAGCAGTCTGAAAAGGCAGTTTATAGCTATGTTGGAAGACTAGGAACAGTGTTTTTTCATGAACATAGTGTCTTAAAAAGTTCTGACCTTGACTGAATTAGTTTTTGTATGTTCGCACAACGGCCATACGTGGAATAGATTAATATAACCAAACCTGTTTTCGAACACACTGTGATGCATTCAAAGTGAGAGTTAGGCAGCCTCCATAAGGACAGTGATGCATGTGATGCCCAGTAGTGGGACCACTGTGTTTATCCGGTTGAAGGTATGTGTCCCGACAATAAAATTGGTAGTTGCAGTTGCATTCATGAGGCATTCGAGAGAAATTCTAAAGTTCGAGCAACTTTCACAATGACCTCTACAGAACATGTGTTTTATGTGATTTCATATCAATGAGAGGCGACTTTACTCAATGACTTAAGGTAGGCTACTTACATTACTGATTTAACCAATAAACCGTTGCCTAGCATGTAACTATGTTTTGTACCAAAATTTTTAATTTTTTGTGATAAAATTATTGTATAGAGTTATTTTACAATCTTCGCTGGAAATCATTTAGTTTGTATCCATATCCTGAACTTCATTAAGAAAGCAAACCATTTTAAATAAGCCTACTTTCCTTTTTGCCGTTGCCGTAAATTAATACGACCAAAACAGCTTAAATTCTTAAAAAATGTAAATTACAAAGTTTAAGATATAGGTTATGCAACTCAAAAAGAGTGTAAAAAATTTATTGTGCACTGCTTTACAACTTAAAAACAAACGAGTAACATGTGCCAATATATTCTGAGGGTACAGAAGGAGAATGTAATGGGGAAAGTAGCCTAAGTCAATAGTTGATGCATGTAAGGGATAGTAATCTGTTGCAAGAGGAGATAGTGTGAACGGAGAGTTAAGAAGTGTAGCAATGGCTTCGAGTAATACAAGTGTGTGTAAAGTCACCAGAGAAAAAATTAGAGTAATGTATGATGTAAAGTGTTTGAAATGTAAAAAAGTAGTGAAAAACCGTGTCCTGTGCGATAGATACAATTATTGGTTCCATTTCCACTGTGGCAACTTCGATGAAGAGAAAATGAACAAACTTAAAAACGTACAATGGCATTGTGCTTCTTGTGAAGAAAATGGCCATGCAAGCAGGAACAAAGAGGACTTAAAAAACAAACCCACATAACTTGTGCAACGAAAATAGTGAAGTAAACTCGCTACAGAAGATCACAGAAGTGCTGCTTATGGATATACAAGAGCTAAAATACAACAATAACCTACAACCTCGTGTTGTGGAACTCAGTGATTCGTTAACCAAGCACCAAATACATAATGAACAACCATTCATACACTCCTACTGGTGTGATGTTCTCAAAGATCAAACTCCACAATTGATCAAAACATCAAATAATAGTACATCACCAAGGACCAACAAAACAGCACCTCAGCAAAATCAAATGGCTTTCAAGACTCCTAGAAAAACAATGCAAATGAATTTTCAACAGTAGCAAAAGAGCAGCAAACACACCAAAAATGCAGCCACTGGTAAAGCAGAACAAAATAACAAAAAACAACCACCTTCAACAAAATTTAAAGTACAAGAAGAGCACATCAATACTAGGTAACAGCCATGCCAAGGAGATAGCCAACCAAATCAACTCTCTGAAGAATGAATTCAGAGCAGCAAGCCTCAGCAAACCAGGAGCCCCACAACGAGAAGTCCTAAGAAGTGTTCAAGAAAATGCTGTGTGTGTACAAGCCTGTGAGAGTGTAGTGATGATTGGTGGATCAAACAACATGGCCACAATCCAAGGAGTTAAAGCAGTGCAAAACCTAAAGGTAACCTTAAAAAATTTGAATGAAAGTCTGTCATTGTGGTTAAGAATCCTACACAGACGTGACCTAGACGATACTTCATGTTTTAACTCAGTGGTTCCCAAAGGTTTTGGTCTTGTAACGTCCTTTTGGGTACAACTTTAAACTGCTACCCCTTTATGTGTACAATTTTTAACAGGGACAACCTCCATTTCAACAAATATTTATGCACTTATTTGTTGTCTTAGTAATTAGTATTAATTTACATTTTAAGTTCAGTAATTTGTTTAGATCACCATTTTTACATTTTTTTGTTTTATCGAGTACTTTTGTATTTTTTAAACTTATTTTGAAAGCCTGTCGCAACCCCCAGTTTGAGAACCAGTGTTAACCTAATAGTAAACAAAATGAATCACAAACTCTGGGACCTTTGCAAACAGTACCAAAATGTAAAATATTTACATATTAGTAATATAGATAAATCCATGCAAACAAAACACGGCCAACAATTAAATAATAAGGGTTAGTTCTACGTTATCACTAAAATTTGTGACCTTGCAAGACCAAATCAGAAAAACCCACATTATTAGATAGATGGCTGCTGACTAGCAACAAAACTAAGAGAAATAAACAAACTGATAGTGACATAGGCCCACAAAAATCAAAACCTCAAACATGCACATTATTGGACAAATGGTTGCTGAATAGCAAAAATAAGCCTACTGTAAAGAGGGATGGTTTTTAATATAATTTGTGACCATAACACAAGTAGTTGTCTTTCTGCCAATAACTGGGACGAGAATATGGTATCTTTGTCTACACCAATGCTACTCTCACCAGTGCCGGAAAAATATTGTTTAGGCCCTATCCACCAAAACCTGTGAAGCTTGAAAAACCAAAAAATTCAGCTAGAAAATACCTTAATTGTAACACAGCCTTATACTGTGTGTTTATCTGGGCATTGGGTAAAACAAAAAGAAATAGAAAGTTGTCATTTTGAAAGTTACTCATAAGCCTCATATTATTGCAAAGAAACGACCAGTGGTGGTGTTTGCATACATTAAAATAGATTTAATTACAAAGTAATTAATATAGAAAGATTGTCACAGGGAAAAACTCTTGATGCCTGTAGCATTGTAATACCTAAGTTAAACCTGAGCACAACTGTGATATACATGTCTCCCATTAGTACCAACATAGAACTCTTCCTAACCTCACTTGAAAATATAATAACGACAACCAACAAGATAAAACATATCATCTGTGGTGATTTTAATATTGATGTAAACAGCGAAGACACGACTTCAAACAAATTTAAGAACCTAATATGTAGGTACAACTTAAGTTGCACTATCAAAGACCCTACCAGATCAACTTGTACAAATAATAAAACAATTGATAACATAATAACTAACGTGGATAAAAAACTATACGCAACCTCCAATATAATTTTGGCCATTTCAGATTATGAAACTCAGATGCTGTATGTAGAAAGAACTGCATAAGAGGACAAATCAAAACAACAAGCAAATAGGGTAAGGAAGCAAAGAATACTTAACAAAAACAAAACAAAAAAAAACACTCTTTAATAGCTTACTAAACCAACTATGGCTAAACTTATACATGGAGAGTGACCCCAATTCAGCCTGGAATAAATTTGCCACCACTTTCTAATTACTATTTTATCACACTTTTCTACTGGTGACTTGATCATGAACAAAACATTTCTCCAAACAATTGGATGACTTAAGGCCTACTATCTCACACAATAAGCTTAGATCACTCTATAATGCCAAAAAGAGAAATAAAAGAAATACTCTAAGCTTATACATTAAAAAATGTGAAACAATTTATCACAAACTAATCATTAAAGCCAAAAAAACTAAAACAGAAAACTATTACTATCAACCAATAAAGGAAACAAATGTGGAAACTGATGAATAATGAAACCAAACAAAGCAAATTACATGTCAACATAAAACTAAAAATTAATGACACCCTAACAGATAATTACAAAATGGTTTCAAATGAATTCAACAAGTTTCTTCACTACCATACCAATTAAATTATTGAATGAAATGAACTCTACTAACCCCACAACTAGCATGACAATAGGGACAAGTCATATAATCACAAACCACAATTCTTTATTTTTTACCCCTTTCACAGAAGATACAAAAATTCTAACAAGTTCGTACTCTGACTTCGATGAAATTCCTCTATCGCTTACTAAATAATGCTGTCATAACTAGGGTTCTAAAGCTTCGAAAAAAAAAATGAAAAATTTGGGGGGGGGGGGAGGAAATAATTGTTAGTTTTTTTCCTTTGACGAAAAAATGGAAAAAATTGGATTTTTTTCATCAAGGTGAAAAATTACAAAAATTTAAAAGAAAAAAATGCAATAAAAATTATTATACAGTTTCTGAATTACAAATCTGGATGGTATATATATTTACATTTGAGCCTATCTGCCAATACACATAGTACCCTACTGCGAAAATGAAATAACCAATAAATGTAACACAAAACTTGGTACAGAAAAATAAACAATATGCACATGAACTAACCAGAAATAGTTATACACACTCATACCCAACTTACAATCTCTGTCAGGAAAACAGTTTCAATTACAATTAAAAATCCTTTGTAGTTTAAATTCACAAGTAACACACTAAGACAATTACTAATTATCTTGCTGCTTGCATCAAATGGCTAAATGGTGAACTTTGTTGTTGTTTTACATTTATCAATTTTATGATTTGCAGTTTTCTTCTTGTGAAACTTTTACACCTTGCTAGTAAGTAGACTTTCATAATGAATCAGACAATTCAATTCTCCACTTTTCTCCTTATTTTACTGACCTTATGTAAGTTACTATATATTATTTAGCCACCACCACAGTTTTAGTATAATTTCACAATGATTTTAAAGTATATTTTCAAAATTTTTCCAGAAAATTTGGAAGGAAAAAAACTGATTATTTCCTGGTTTTTTTCCTATCACCAATTTTTCCGGAAATTTTAGAACCTTATTCTTAACAATTCCCTTAACACATGCATTCAACTTATGTTTATCTGAAGGTGTATTTCCCGACAGACTTAAATTGGT
The DNA here is from genome assembly GCA_003012365.1 of Medauroidea extradentata. Lineage (NCBI taxonomy): Eukaryota > Metazoa > Arthropoda > Insecta > Phasmatodea > Phasmatidae > Medauroidea > Medauroidea extradentata. The sequence goes on along the minus strand of PNEQ01002573.1, from coordinate 28,856 downwards.
CAAAATAAAACCAATCCATAAGAAACGTGACAAATCAAACATGAACAACTATAGGCCCACAGCAGTCCTATCATCCTTTTCAGAAATACTTAAAAAGATCACTGCAAAAAAAACTATTCCAAAGCCAGTTTGATTTAAGGGAAATCATCTGGACAAGACATTTACAGTTTTATTAACAAAATTATAACCTCCCTTGTTAGAAAATAAATAGTAGATACTTTTTCTGCTCTCACAAAAGCATTTGACCTTTTCGACCAAAGCCTACTACTTGAAAAACAAGAATTATATGGCATTAGAGACAAATCTTTAAATATGTTCAATCTTATCTTCAAAACCATTTTCAAGTCACACTAATTAGCCATACAGACGATAAAGACCAACATACAAACTTCAGATCTGACCCAAAGAAGCATAGTAGTGATTAGGTTACTTCTACTACAGGTTAGAAAGATCAATGTTATAAGTTTGGCACAGGGAAAATTTCTGCCACTTGAGCGCTGGTATCGATAGTGCACCAAACTGACCAATCACAGAGCTTTCCTGAATTTTAAGTTACATTATGTTGATAATTTAAAATGTGAAATTGGTTTCTTTTCACTTTAAAATTCAATTAAATAACTAATATAATTTCCAAGTTTATATAAATTTAATTTTAATACGGTTTCTTATTTATCTCGTCTCTTAGCGATTGAAGTGAAACTAGTGGCAGAAATTTTCCCTGTGCCAAGCTCTCACATAAGAGAATATATTTTCTTTCTAACCTGTAGAAGAATTAACCTTAGTAGTGAGCATCCCTCAGGGATCCATATTGGGTCCTATTTTATTTGTAATCTATACAAATGACTTAACAGCTATCAATAAAAAAGGGAAACACAGTGATGTTTGCAGATGATACCAATGTCCTAGTCACAGAAAAAAATTAATTAGACTTACCTAACAAAAAAATGTTAACACTGTGTGAAATTAGCAAATGGTTTCGAGAAAGTAAGTTGATATTGAACACTACCAAAACCAAACTAATGAAATTTTCACTTACTGATGCTCAATTAGCAATGGAGAAAATAAATGCAGTAGATGATAAACTAGACATAACAAATCATGCTAAATTTATTGGACTGATAATTGACAAAAACCTGAAATGGTAGGCCTACCTACATAAAAACATTGTACGCAAAAAAAATTTTTCAATGTGTTTTGCAATGCACACAATTAGAAAAAAAAAGTTCTCTACACGTAGTTATGTCAATGTACTTTTCTAATGTACAATCCCTGCTTGCTTTGTCGTTGTACCAGGCCACCGGCCATGTGGAGTTGCACCTGGTCGCGGCAGGTGTTTGCAAAGTGTGTCAGTGGCAGGTGTGCGCTAGTTGGTAATGGCAGATGTATGGTACTTGAGTGTGTGGCGGACCAGTGACAGCGGCAGGGCGTGTGTGAACTTGACACCGATGTGCGACACCTGCCATCCCGGCCATCTGCCAGTGCAGGACACATGGCTTTGCTGCCTCCTCCCTCTACCAGGACATGAAGAAGGCAGTCTTGAAGCAGCGGCCGCGACGGACAGAACAAGAGAGACGTGGTGCGCTTCGGGACTCTGATTCGTCCACCGAGAAACATAATGCACGTGTACAACTATCCGGCCCAGTGTTTTACTTTGTTTCACCATTTGGAACTGGCTCACTTAAGGCCCTAGGGTATGGGGGTGTGGACCGCCCCATAAGTGTCCATGTAAGGTGTAGTTTTCTCCAGATTCTCCCTGCTCTTCCCGATCCGCAGCTGTTTCAACTCGCCAGGTGAGAGAGGGGCACGCCGGGACGAACAGACCACGACCCATCGAGCCTCGTGTTCCCGGCTACACGCTTAACCGGGTGGCGTCCAGAGCATTCCGACGCATCTCCGTTCCTACCTCACTCTCATCGGACACGGCGTCAAATGGCACCCAATGCTTTGGCGTGAATATCGCAGTGTAAATCTACGTACAACCTACACAGAGAAGGACTGGAAGACGACACTTCACCGTAGGATCGCCACAGCTGCAGTCAGCCAGCACAGCCCGCACGCCAGTGACAGCAGGAAACAATACACAGAGCTAGATCTAGAAAGAAATCGAACCATCGCACACAATGAGCAGCAAGGAGTGTTTTAGGTGTGGATTACCAGACTTCCCTGAGTTACTTTTCGGAGAAGTACTGCAACAGTGCTGCACATGTGCCATGAAGAACAGGAAGAGGAACCCGATCGTGAAAGTGGAGAAGCTTATCGAACACAGTCCACCAAGGCAGGCCGAAGTATGTGACTCCCTAACATGTGACAGACAAGGGATGGAGATGGCAACTTGTGTAACATGTCGAACAAGACGCCATTGCAGATGTTCGCACGCCACAGAATTTGTCACGTTCTGTGAGGGCATGTTCGCTTGCGCAACTTGTGTGTCTTCGACGCCCCCTTCCCTGCTTCAAAGTCAAACATCACAAGCTACAAGCACCAGAATACTTTTCAAGTAAATTCGCACATTTTCTTGAAAACATCAGGAGTCATATTTCACGTAGATGATATACTGGTTTATGCATCCACTATGGCTGAGCATGATGCTACACTGAGGAAAGTACTGAGAAGATTGGAAACTGAGGGTGTTACACTCAATCAAAGTAAAAGTATCTTTGGGGTTACCTCTGTAAAGTATTTGGGCTACATACTTTCCTCAGAAGGTATATCAGTAGATCCAGACAGAATTGAGGTATTGTTAGAATTTCCTAAGCCTACCACGACAAGGGAACTTCAGCAATTTTTGGGTCTTGTCAATTTTTCATCTCAGTTTCTTCCAGGTAAATCAGAAGCAATGGAACTTTTGAACTCGCTACTTAAGAAAGATACTGAATTTGTATGGGAGTCAGCACAAGATAAGGCTTTTCGGGACATCAAAAGAGTGCTTTCACAAACACCTACACTTGCATTCTACGATACAGCACAGCAAATAATTGTGAGTGCAGATGCTAGTTCTTTTGGTCTCGGGTGTTGCATCATGCAGCAACAGAAAGGGGTACGACAAATTGTCATGGTTCAAGGACACTTACACCTACGGAGAAGAGATATTCTCAAATAGAGAAAGAAGGTTTGGCCTTAGCCTGGGCGGCAGACAAGTCGCACTCATGTTCCTCAACCCTGTGC
>PNEQ01002573.1:0-25591 GCA_003012365.1 Medauroidea extradentata | reverse complement strand
GATTCCAGTTCCCGAAACGTCGTAACACTGTCTGTCTGGAAAACTACTGTGTTTTGTTTCGTCTCTTCATTGTGTCGTTTGTCTTGTCTGTATATGTCTGATATCTGTTGCGTTTTGTCTCGTCTACTTGTTGTGTTCTTTTGTTATTTTTCTGTTCGTGTCTGATATCTACTGTGTTTGTTGTTTCGTCTCATCGTTGCGTCGCATGTTATTTGGTTTTTTATTTTATTTTGTTATTAATTTCATTTATTATCTGTTTGTTCCTTTTTTATTTGACCCGATTCCACCTTGGAATTTCATGTTGTGCATGTATCTTGTTGACTAAGCATACTCTGCTTATTTTATGGTTTCTTTTATTTGTTTAGTTTTTTCTTTGACAGTCGTTAAATTTTGCAATGGAGTACATCCAAGAAACTGAATCTAGTCATGAACTCCCATTGCACAGTTCTTTCAAAGATCATAGACAAGTTTCAGCAATACATCCTGGGTTTGAATGTAATTTTTGAAACTGACCACAAACCTTTGCTGCAGGTGTTGCAAACAAAACCCATAGATGAGTTATCACCCAGTCTTCAAAGATTCCGAATCAGGCTTATGAAGTATGACTATACTATCAGGTATGTATGTACCAGGGAAAGAATTGATAATTGCAGATGCATTATCTCGAAATCCTTCACAAATTTCAAATCAGGTTGACTCCGATCTTGCTCATGAAGTTGAAGCCTTTGTACATCAAAATGTTTCAACTTATCCAATTACAGATCAATTTCTCTCATACAGAGAGAGCAGGAACAGGATCCCACGTGTAGAAAATTGAAGGAGTATTCCTTGGGTAACTGGCCGTCCAAGAGGGAGGTTCCAGAACATTCGCATCCATATTACCAGTTTAGACACAAAATTTCCTTTGAAGGAAGCCTTTTGTTGAAAGGTACTCACATAATCATCCCTCCCTGTTTGCATTTGAAGTGCATAGAGTTTATCCACATGGGACATCAAGGAATCGCAAAGTGTAGGAAAAGAGCTAAACTGGCAGTTTGGTGGCTGGGAGTATCATCTCAGTTAGAACATGTAATACGTAGTTGCCCTCAATGTGTGGAAGAAAGAACAAATCCAAAAAACCTCTCTGGAAAGAAAAATTTCCATCACGTCCTTAGGAAAATGTGGGAGTAGATTTCTTCAAACATCATAAGTGGTATTTAATCACCAGACTACTATTCCAGGTTTTTTGAAATTTCACAGGTACCCTCTTTGTCAGATGAAGTTGTCATACAACACTTGAAGGACATTTTTGCACGGTTTGGTATTCCAGAACTGTTGAGGGCAGATAGTGGTTCGCAATTCCTCTCATCTCAATTTAGAGCATTCACAGATGACTATAACTTCACAGTGGTGACTTCTACCTACCATCATCAATCTAATGGAGGTGTAGAAGCGGCGGTAAAGGTTCCAAAACAGCTGATTAAAAAGAATGATGATTTGTCTTCTGCACTTTTAGCCTATCGCAGTACTCCACTAAGCAACGGGTTCAGCCCAGCTGAACTCCTGATGAACCGCAAGGTGAGGTCAACTCTTCCTTTGTTGCCATCTCAGTTGTCGAAACCAATAGATAAACACATTGTGCAGAACAGGGAGGCCAGGAATGGGGAAAGATAGGAAGAGTATTACAATAAGAAGCATAGAGTAAAATCTCTTGCTGACCTGAATGTAGGGGACAAAGTATGGATCACAGATTTGAGAACATATGGTACCATAACGAAAATAGGACCAGAGCCTAGATCCTATTTAGTGGACACCACTAGAGGCTGTTAATAGGAGGAATAGGTGGTACCTATATTATCCCAGCACCTTATCAAAATTTAGCCACAAGGCCAGAGGTACAGGTAGGGGAATTCAAGGTCCCAGTAAGCACTGAAAGGGAGCAGTCGCTAGAATATAGCATAGTAGAGATGGATAGCGATGATGAGAGTGAAGAGACAGTTAGCAAGGGATTTAAAGGTTTAGGAATACGCAATTCACGATGAAATATTACACAATTTCTTCCTTTCCCTGCAAACTGTTGTGCATATGAATATGTGAATTTGTGTCAGAATAATTTTTAGTTATCAAGTACGTCCAGGCTCAACATTTTTTCAGATTTCTTTATTTTCTGTTGCTCATATGTGAAAATAATTCGTAGTTCGGAATTTAGTTTTTATATCTTCTGCAGTTGTGTTTGGTTGGACTTCTGACACAATCTTGGCCACATCTTTTAAAGCACTATCCCGCAAACATCATTTGTGGTAATTTTCTGATTTTGTGTTATACAACACTGGATGCTTATATTCATCCAATAACCGAAATATGCTCTCACGTGTCCTCGCCAATTTATTTGTTTGTGTTTTCATTAATCCTACGGAAACTCCACTTTGAATGGCCAATGACATTGCTTGTTTCGTGCAACTTGCACGGTCTTGCACCAGAAGAAAAGAGCATGTCCTATCCTTTCAGATTGCACTGGAAATAAAGTATTGTTGTAGTTACCATACTTCTGTTAAAATAGGGACAATACTCCAGTTCTGTTGCTGGTACTATCTAGACGATTATTCCGCATTGTTGGAACAATCCAGATAGTGCCGACTGTAAAACTGGACTGTAATTACTAGTTTAACAGTAGTATGATAATTACAACAACGGATGTGAAATTCCAAGAGTTTTTTGAGTGATTTGCAGTGAAATATTAGCAGATTGCAAGGAAATTGCGTGCATATTACGTCGTGTAAATCCAGCTTAAGGTAGTATTCAATCTATTTTCTTTAAAACCGCATATGAGACATAGTTGAATGGTAGGGTATAAACACTAAAGTCTGTCTCGCACGATGCACAATTCTGAAGCAGTTTTTACGCCCATTTTCTGTTAGCATTTCTGCTCCTGTGTGGAACAGCTATCAGTCCCTTCCCGATAGGTCTAGCTCTGGGTATATTAGTTTATATGCCTCTAAATGTAACAGAAACCATAATATTTTTATAGGGTATCCAAGCAATTAAAACCCCTAAAATACTTAGGGTTTGGGTTCGATATTTGCTTGTTTGAAATTAATTCCGGCAACGAAAAGTCGCTAATGTGTAAGGGGCCTGACGTTTTTGTCTCCAATTTAGCCCAAGATTCAGGCGGTGTGCTTATTACACAGTTGTTTCTGGACATTCTGTATTACTACGAGAGAGAATTTCTTTTGCCGACTGATGGGCCAACAAATACATGTATTTCATCATTTTAGTCACTAGCATATATATGTCATCTGAACGCACTACATATAATGCACAATGCCCCCCTTGATAATTCTGTGCGAGAAGTGTACCCGAGGGCCAGGGTATTTTGTACCACTAATGCAGAATTCTAACTAGGCGGCCATAGACGTCTGCTTGTCGCAGAGAATGACATGAAACGATGCCCTTCAATCAGTGGCGGATCCAGCATTGTGAGAAGGGGAGGGGGCCTATGCCTTAAAACGTGTGTACACCCCAAGCCAAAAGTGAGCGGTCGGGCTCCTCCCCCGGGAAAATTTTGATTTTAGAGATGCAAAATGGTGCTTTTTAAGGAGTTTACACACAAAAAATTTATTTTTAAAATAAATTAGGTCTTAAAAGTAAATAACAAAAATTACTTGCTAACAAAAATTGAATTAGAAAACATTAAAAAAGAAAATCTGACCTTAAAAAAAAAAAAAGGGGGGGGGGGCTCAGGCCCCATGCCACCTCCCCTATCAGCCCCTGCCAACAATGAAGAGGTACTGGAATGAGAAAGGTGGAGAAAACTGGCGATCCCCAAGAAAACCCACAGGCCAACGACATTGCCTGGCAAGATTTCCACATATGAAAATCTGGGGACTGATCCCGCCGGGGATTTAACCCGGATCGCCTCAGTGGGAGGCAAGTGGTCTGACCACTCTGCCACTCCCAACACCAGGGATTTCCCTTTATAGTTGCCATGTGGTTTTTCCTTGTGGCTTCCAAGGACTTCCTATGATAATCACTAGAAGTTCCCTGATTTGAATGTGTGACCATAATTAAGAGTCAATAAGTAGTTTTTAACTTTTTAAAACCATTAAGTTAGCCTACAATACATACTAAAAATTATAAAAGAATAGGGTACATATTAAAAAAAAAGCTAGTTTATAAAATTTTATGAGGCAATAAAGAACATTTTCCCACAGTAACAGGTTTATTAGCATAATAAACTTTTCAAATTAATCAATTGTGGGATATTTGAGTACCTACTGTTTTAGATAGGCTAAAACTAAAACTGAATTTTTTGCCAGAATGCACCTTAGGTCTGGAGTTAAAGGTGTAAAACTACAATAAGTTAGCAGCACCTGTCTGCACGCTGCTGTAATTACTCATCGGAAAAATGTTTTTTTTTTTTGTTGTGAAAAGGTTGCCAATAAATTAATATAAAAAAATAAGTTTTTAATCATGAAATTAAACTTTTTTTCCTAATTTACTGTCATCAGCCTTGTTTAATCTGCCATGTGTAAGTGGACTACAAAGCTTGCTATAAAACAAACATAAATTAAATGAGGCTGTTGTCTGTAGGTATGTGAAATGAAAATCCACAACTTGAACTTGGGGGTTATTGTTCAGAATGACTTAGGTTGGGGCGAGCAGGTGAAGAAGACTACAAGCAAAGGGAGAAGAGCCCAGGCTCTGCTGGGGCGGGTTTTAAAGGGAACAGACAAGAATGTGAAAGTAAAGGGTACACAACAATGGTGAGGCTCATTTTGGAATATGCGACAGTGGTCCGGGACCCATAACTAAGAGGGGAAGTGGGGGAAATTGAGAAGGTACAGAGAAAGGCTGCTAGGTGGGTAACAAATAAGATGAGTACACAGGGAGACAGAGAGGAAGAATACAGACCTTCGGTAATTGTTAAAGAGTTCTGAGCTGAGGATCACTGCACAAGAGGAAGAAAGTGAAGCAGCTGGGAAACAAGGTACGGAGAGGGATTATCATAGGAAAAAGAGATCATGAGAGGACAATACAGAGAGTTGGAAAGAAGATGAATAGAAGAACAACACCACCATGGCCGTGTTTGAATTGGCCGTCTTAGAGCCCTACCAGACTTCAAGCCCTTGAAAAGCACATCACGAAAGTGACGTCACACACGCCGCTGTTCGAATTCACAGCAAGGGCTCATATGCACCTAGACTGTCCCCTTCAGCTAAGGGGACGAGCCACTTGCCCTTCTTGAGTCCTACGTCTGAATTTACAAAATGCAGCCTACTTCATAAAGGGAACAAGAGCGTAGGGCTCAAAAGAAAGTGATCAAGGACACTTTGCACTGAAATCGAACACGGCCTACGATGGCAAGGGAGTGGAATGAGTTGGGAAGATATATAGTGAAGGTGACACGAAAAAGGGAGTTTAGGGTTACGCTGATGTTGCCAAGGGATTGAGAAACACTGGGGTGGGCATTTCCTTGCCACCAGGCAGTAGTCCAATTGCAAGTAATTCAATTAAAAAAAATTTGATTCCTGCCTTCAGGCAGGGTCACATTGTGCACAATAGGTACCACAACTCTAGGAGGGAACATTAGTCCGTTAACAAATGTCCTACATAGTATAAGTTATTTCGTATTAGGCTGCAATACATTATATTATGGGGTCCTCACCTTTCATATTGTTGCTGAAGGAAGCCACGTCAAGTTTGTAGAGAGGTCCCTGCTCCCACCATTTGAGAGGGGCAGGGGCGGCGCACTTGGGAGCGACCACTACGATGGCTATAGCACTTGCGAGCATTCCGATCCACAACAACCAGAAAAGAATAAACAGGGTCCAACGAACACGCACCCAAAACGGATCGTTGGCAAATTTCATCAGCTCTTCCTTTCCCATACCTGCAAAGGCTGCTTTAACATTTTCGATATTAATTTTTGCATCGCCATTGACAGAATTTGCTGGTACGTACTTTACACCACCTACATCATTTTCTTCGTCGTCATTTGACATCAAATTCTGCTTGACTTCTTCATTTTCCTTGTCGAAAAGCTTGGAGCTTCTTGCAGACATTCTGCCTTCTTGACTGTCTTTTTCCAACTGAGCTGTTACCTCAGAATTTCGTTTTGTATTATCATTCGCCATCTTATCTATTGTTAGTTCAACCTATCTAATCTAATTAGTAGCACTTTGAGCACAAAGGATAATTCCTCCTAGAAGCTCAGCAGATATCGTTTCACAAGACCGATGCGAGTACAAACTTCAAGTCTTCTCCAACCCCACTCTCAAACAGCTGCAGTAGCGGATGGATTGGTTGTGCACTGCGAACTGCCTACAGGCGGATATGATGTAAAGTACAATAAGGAAATACCAATCACGTCACTTTGACCGCAACTACGACACAGCGTCAATACCCGAAAACCACGCCCCAATCATAGAAAAGGGAGTAGTAGTGCCCCAATGGCTGATGCAATCGCGGTGTTCACAGAACAGGGAGGTTTGGCGGTGTTCACAGAACAGGGAGGTTTGGCGGTGTTCACAGAACAGGGAGGTTTGGCGGTGTTGATGCCACCACCCCTAAGTAAAAACCTTCCAAAAACAAACACGAGGTTTGTTCGAGCGACCTAAGATTACTGCTACCGACAGCAAGCTGCGATTTTTTTGTAGTAGAAAAATAGCAGAAAGTGCAGTACTATTTTCTGCTACCAACCGAACGCCTCTTGACGGCTGGCGCTGCCGATGTTTGTTTAAAAATAGGGATCAGCTATTGTGTGATTTGATGTTTTAAGTCATTTTTTATTAACTGTTCATTTTAGAGGCGTAGTTTATTAACGAAAGGGCTTATTTTGGTCGGAAAATGTGTCGTCAATAAAAACAATGGTACCTTACCAATGTTTATTTTTTCCGTTTTTCCGAGGTGTTGTTTGTTAACGAAAAGTGGAAAAGTGCTTATTTTGGTCTGAAAACATGTCATCAATAAAGAAATCGGTATGTTACCGATGTAAATTTTTGCAGTTTTTCGGAGATTTTCTAACACTCGTGAAGAACTTAGAAAATATCCGAAAATGCAAAAATTGACATAGGTAACGTACCTATTTCATTATTGACATGTTCTCAGACCAAAATAAGCACTTTTCAACAATAAACAATACCTCTAATATCAATAGTTTGGCTGGTACAGGGTAAAAGGTGCCCAGAGGGACTTTGAAAATTTCGGAAAAATGGAAAAAAATAAACTACCGGTTTTTGATCGATGACACATTTTCACACCAAAATAAGCCCTTTTCATCAATAAACTATGCCTCTAAAATAATTAATTTAGACGTATAGGATGAGTACCTACTCTTAACATTTACCTTTCATCCTAAACGTAATTTGTAATTCATACACGATTGCTTGTTTGGGTAAAAGTGTTCACACATCTATCAATTATTCTTTTATTAATTACCTTCTAGCATAAAATACATATTGTTTTCTTCATTAATTATGAAATGCCTTTCAACAGTCTTCAGAGCACGAGCAATCATTTTAAAAATTTCAATAACAACAACAAACTTCCCGCCTTTTATCTGCTACCAATCTCACTACTACTGTGCACTTCATCGAAAGCAACAGCAGAAATAGTATACTACTTCTGAGATTAATCGCAGTGCTACTAACGCCCGAACAACCTACAAAAAAACACTTCCGGTAAGTCGAACGCTTTAAATGAAAAGTAGCACAAATATCGCAGGAAACTCGCAGAAGTAGTAGAAATCTCAGGGCGAACGAACAAACCTTTGGTTCGTGTCAAAGGTTCGTATAGTCAAGTGTAGGATCCAACAGGTCGTTTGGTAGGATCCATTTCGAAGTATGCTGTGATCACGGTCGTAGAAGAACAGGACTGGACACTCGCCTGGATATTTGACCCCCTTGTTGTTTGGCTGTAGTTCACCAAGTTACCGAGAATATTGTGTTTTATTGGCGCTGATGTTACTGCGGTCGGACTAAACTCCGCCCACTTCCTTTCCACTAAGATAAACAATTTATCAAAACGTATTTTTTATCAATTCTTCGCTCACAAATTTAAGGAAAGGCTCCAGCAATATTTATTTACTTTATAAATTTAACAATTGAAAAAAGTGGACGGAGTTTGAGTCCGACCGCCCGGGAAACAGCGCCAAAAAGTACAACAATCTCGGTAACATGACGAACTACAGTCAAACAACAAGGGGGTCAAGCAAAATACATTGTTAGATAGGCGAGTGTCCAGACCTGTTCTTCTACGACCGTGGCTGTGATCCATAGAGTAAATAAATGCCATAAACGCCATTGAATGAAACTACTTTTGACGAATTTTGTACTGCATCAACTGTGTATAAAGATTTGTCAAAAGTTTGACCAATAAACAAGTTGGTGAAATAAAGTGTAATGGCACTAGTAAACGTCTAAAATTAATATAAGTTTGTCTCAGGGATGATTTTGAAAAGACAGTGCTTGATAGTAATATAACCTCAATACTTCATAATTCATATGTAAGTTGAGGGTTTTTAAAATTTAATTTTGAATTTTATACAGCGCTTATGAGAACTGCCTTCTACTCGATACCATAAATATTACTCAAAAACTGGCCAAGAAAGTCATGTAATAAAGATCTACCGGCACTCATCAGTGAGTAGGGCCGCATGCAAGGGGGGGGGGGGGCAAGGCCCGAGCCCCCTCTCCCCGAAATGGTTGAACTTATACGGGATAAAATTGCAATTTTGTAAGAGTATGACAGTACATTATATAATGTATAAAATCGCAGGCAGTTGCTGCATGACTGGTATCAAAATAAATGTTTGTTGCTTGAAATTTGAGTGTTAGTAAAGACTTGTAGTAACAGGAGTGAAATATATATCTCTTCTATTCTCCTTGGTCAGGATCAGATGGCGAATGTGGAGCGAACCACCCGAGACCCCGACTCAAGTAGGGTGAAGAGTAGTCAGCAGTAGCAATTACAGGTAAGAAAGGGTGGAAAGAGGAGGTTAGTCGAATCAGCGTTGATAGTTATAGTAGTCAACTGTAGAAATCTTTACAACAAGCTGGACAGTCTGTGGAGTAAGGTTGAGTGTTATTGAGCAGATGTTGTGGTTGCTACGGAAACATACATGAAGTGCTGGACAGCGAAATTCAGCAGATTGAGTTTACGATACTTAGAAGGTGCAGGAGCGGGGGATAAACTATGGTTGCTTCGAGGAAAGGTTTGCTAGGGTACGTAGAATTTATCAGTGAGGAAGCGGAAGTAATGGAAATTGAATAAGTGGGAGGAGTAGAAATATAATACTGTTGACTGTGTACATACAGGTCTCCAGGTCAGGGATGGCAGGAAATTGAGGTGATCAAGGAGAGGCTTGACAGACTTAGGGACAGGCAGCGTGTTATGGTAGCAGGAGATCTGAACATGCCTGGTGTGCAGTGGGTTGAAGGGCCAGAGGAAATGGGGCATGTAATGCAGAGGATGGCAGCTGTACTGGTAAACAAGCAGTGGTAACACCTACGAGGCAGGCTGGAGAGAATGTAGGGGCAGTGCTGGACGTGGTGTTGGTCAAGCCTGGGGATGTTATAAGGGATGCTGTAGTTTTGGAAGGAATCTCTGATCATGACATCCCTGTGGTAGAGATTGGAATTGAGAAACCGAAAGTAGTAGATCCCGGGTGCAAGGTGATAAGGCACTTCATATGGGGGGATGGCAAAGGGGCAGAAAATCATCTTAAGGAGAGATTTGAGGAATGGTCTAAGGATGAAAGTGTAGAAATCTTGTGGGAAAACTTAAAAAGCACTGTGGAAACAACACTGAAGTAATTTGTCCCTCGAAAAAGGATAAGGTCATGTAAGGACCCTACATATTATGGTAAGGAGATCAAAATAATGAAAAGAAAGTGTAGAAAATTCCATGTAGAGTGGAAAAATAAAGGGAAAATGAGGGCAAGGGACCAATTAAAGGAGACGGGAAGAGAGCTAGAAAAATAAATTAAACAAACAAAAAAAAGAGTACTTGGGAAACACAATGGCTCTAAGGAGAGATAAGAGCTGGAAACAGTTCCATGGGTATGTTCGGAAGATGAGAGGAGGGGATGGAGGGATTCTGCAGTTAAAAGATAGGGTGGGTCTGGTCACATCAAGAGACAAGGCGAAGGCTGATATGCTACATAGGCAATACGTGGATGTATTTGAGCCACATGACATGTGGCAAAGGAATGATAAGGGAGATAGGAAAAGAGGTGACAAATTTAGAATTCAAGTGAAGGATATAGCTAGGTTCATCAGAGGGCTGGTAAGTAGCAAGGCAGTCGGACCAGACGGTATTGGAAATGGGGCATTAAAGTTTTCTGTAAAGGAGTTGATTAAATATCTCAAAGTGTTGTTTGACAGATCACTGGAACAAAGTAAGCTCCCACTAGAATGGATGGAGGCACTGGTGGTACCAATATAAAAGCACAAGGAGGATAGGTCGCACCCCAGCAGTTACAGGCCGGTGAGTCTTACATCGAATACCGGGATGGTGATGGAACGATTGGTAGTACAGTACGTAGTTAAGGTGATGAATGAAAAGAACTGACTGACGGAATACCAACATGGTTTCAGAGAAGGATATTCATGTGAGACTCAGTTGGCTGGTCTGTTGGAGGACCTTGTGAACGCTGTTGATGAAGGGAAGCAAGTGGATGCCTGTTTTATTGACTTTGAAAAGGCCTTTGACAAGGTGCCTCATGGTAAACTTATGCAAAAGGTGGATGACCTATTAGAAGACAAGAGATTGGTAGGGTGGATAGGAGACTTCCTCAAGGGAAGGGTTCAGAGAGTGAAAGTGGGGGTACTGTATCAATTGAGGGAAAGGTTTCTTCAGGGGTGCCACAGGGGAGTGTGCTAGGTCCGATATTGTTTACCATAATGGTAAATGATATAGGTTTGGAGGTTACCAGCAGAATACGATTATTCGCTGATATTGTGTGCTCTATTCAGTAGTGGGACGTGATAACACATTACAGGAAGATATTGAGTGGATAAGGCTGTGGACACTTGAAAACAAAATGAAGATAAATGTTAGAAAAACTAAACTTGTGCGGTTTACAAATAAAACGCTAAAGAGCAGGGAAGTCTATAGTTGAGCAGGGCAGGAAATAGGCGAGGCATCCGAGTGTAAGTACCTAGGAGTGGTTCTATATGAAAATCTTGGGTGGAAAAGCCAAGTTCAGAGAGTGGTCGCGAAGGGTAGTCAAGTGCTAGGAATGATGGGTAGGATATTAAAGGGAATCAGCTCGGAGGTGAAGGAGAAAGCCTACAACACCATGGTCCGGCCTGTTCTTGAGTACGCTGCAACTGAGTGGGACCCCCACATTGAGGTGGAGGTGAAGGAACTGGTGAAGGTGTAGAGAAGGGCAGCCAGATGGGTGAAGGATAAATGGAAAGGCGAGGGCAGGATGGAGAGGATGAAAGTAGTTTCAGGCCATCAGTGATAATTAGGGATAAGGGATGGAACTCACTGAAGAATAGGAGGAGGGTGGAAAGATAAGTTAGGATGTATAAGATAGTGGAACGGGACGGAGGATGGAGTGCACTAGCTAAACATCTAGATAAGGGTGGATATAGGGGTAGAGTCAACATCAGTAAAAAGAAGCAGAGGGTCTGGCGGAGGACGGGACGGGGACTACAGTCAATGCTGGTTAGGACAGTCAGGGAGTGGAATTTGTTGCAGGAGGATGTGGTGTCGTTGTGGGGTGTGGGACAGTTTAGGAAGGCTTTGGAGAGGATGTTGTAGAGGTGTTAGATGCTTGTCACCTTGCACATGCCCAATAGCAAGAAATTATTTATTATATTATTATCATTATTAAGTTACAACTTGCAGAATTATCTCTCCCTTCCCCCATACAATACTACTTCATTATACTAAGGTTACATTGTTTGTGCGAGTGTCTGCAGCTAAACAGTGTATTGTCATGCGAGACAGCCATGGTTAGTAGACGAACTAACACATAGTATGCGGCAGATGTTTGGAAACATAACATAAAGTGACTAATAAAAGATTCTTAAAAACCAGTGTAGAGTTGCATGCAGTTAACTTTTAACATTTTTGCTTTAGTAATACACTTGTTAAACATATACAAGTAGATGTTTTTTTTTTTCTTAAAATGAGTGGGAAGGAACAGAGTAGGAAAAGACAGTTGTGTTTAACTGATTTATTCGCAAAGAAGCAGAATACAACAGACTCTCCTGCAACTGAAGTAAATGTATTTCCTAATAACCAATGCACGCAGACTATCTCGTTAGTACTGACAAGTGTTAGCACAGATTAACACAAACAAGACACCACCAGCGCTACAGATGTGTTACAATTAGAAGAGCAGCCAAATGAATATCGTCGTCTTGACATTAGCAACTATATTGGTGAAAATAATATTCCTGAAAATGTCAAATTTGAACTCTTGATGAACTGTTGGAAACCTGACAAGACATACAAATTTCCGGCTGAAATCCAAGGAGGAAAGAAAAGGTAAGATTTCAATTTAAAATTGTCAATTTGATAATTATTTAACTTATATTTTTATTTTGTCAAAGCCAAGGACATACAAATTTTTACTATTGGGACTTTATATCTCTTTGAGAGTGAGATTGTACGAGATGGAAACATACTGCAGCACATAATTAACTGATATAGGGGAAGGAAAAGGTCATGGTTTTTAGTGATCAACTATTCCGTCATTAGCCTGCATTATTTTCGAGAAACAATATAAAATCAAAGTCATAATTAACCAAGCAAACTCTTTATGTAGGCTAAGAAACGTTTAACGATATGAGAAACATAATATGTATGCAATACAAATTTTCAATATGAATGGAATCTGTTTTCCGTTCGCAGGTTTTTACAACTAGGATGGTTGGATATGTTCCCCTCATTGTTTTACAGTGCTGTTAAGGGGGGCGCATTTTGTACCAATGTGAAATATTTGCAAAAGAAACTAGTGGTAAAGGAGGACACCAGAAGCTGGAAACACTGGTCACAAAACCACTCTGCAAATACAAACATGCCTAGGAAATATTAAGAGCTCACCAGTCTGAAAACAGATTCCACAATAAGCAGGCACTAGTTGCTATTTTCTATAAATATTTTCGAAACTAAAAAATTAATTTTGGTCAGCACTGTCTTTATAATTATTATTGTTCTTAAAAAAAACATTGCAATGATTTGAAACTATAATTTAACAATCCTTAATTGGATATTATATAAAATAAAGCTACAAGTATATAATTTTCAGTAAAATTATGACATATTTTCATTTTATTTTGAAATGTAGAAGTTGATGCTGAGAATTTTGTTAGCTGCTATCAGAACCAAGGCCTTGATTTCGTCAATAAGCTCAGCAGTGGACACAAACAGCTGGTGGAGGAGAATCGGAAAAGGTAAATTAAAATTAAGTGTGAGCCCTATTTACAGAAATTAAATTTTCATATCAGCCATCAGCAAACAGAATTCAGGTAGACCCATTCGCCATTAATAATAATTCTTATTTATTGAAAATGCTTAGCTGCTCTTTACATTTTATGTTTGGGAGGCAACTGGGGGCAGTGTACATTTGTTATGAAAACGAGAGGACGAAACTGAATTTTAGTTGCATTTTAAAACTATAACATCCATTTGTAATGCCCTAATTGAGTATACCCCTGTATGGTCTCGTTATATATATTTAGTAAAACCAAACTGATACTGGTCTAACCAAATACTATATGACACAATTTTTAAACTAAGACTGTAATTTTAAGGAAATCACAGAAATGGTTATGATATGTACTAATAGCGTACTTTACTCTTTCAAAGATTGATCCCAATAATCAAAGCAGTGATTTTCTGTGGAAGGCATATCATCGCCCTTCGTGATACGCAAGACTACGGAAAACTACAATAGGATATGCCTGACAATGATGGAAACTTCCGATAGCTCATGAGGTGAGAAAATTATATTTGAAGTTTTTTACTTTAGCATTAAGTATTCATGTAAATATGAATATTTATATACAAATACATACAGTCATTAATGCATAGAGCCATGGCATTTTAAAAGTAGCTTTACCTTAAGTATATTTAATGAAGATAGTCATTTTGGTAACAATAATTTATAATCTCCTTTACTTGTAGGTAAAGAGTCATGCACCTTTTTGCCGAAGAGTATGTCCTACTTAGTTGTCATTGTAGACTTGTGTGGTGCAGCCTGTATATACAGATTACATGATGAATTGTGTGTCAGCCTTGCCTTTAGCAACTTCAGTTTTCAAATATGCCATTGATTCTTGTCTCTAGTATGCCATTGCAGTGAATCTGAATTATATGTGATTCTCTCACTACTATTTTTATTATATCATTTCATGTTTGCCTTTGACAGATTCCGAATAGATGCCTGAGATTTAGACCTGCAGTTTCATCTGGATACATCCCCTAAAAATGCTATATATCTGAGTTGGTGACCACAGAACGATGTCATTTCAGCTTGTAGTACATATATCACACAACAAATAGCAGCTGAGGTAAGATAAGCAAAGTTCTTTTCTGTCCTAGCTGTCGAAACTCAAGATATTTCATGGAAGGACCAGTTCTCAATTGTGGTGCGCTTCATAATGGACAATACCCTTATTGAGAGATTTCTTACATTTGTTCACGTAACTGGTCATTCTCAAAAAGGTAAAACAGACACATTTTTGGAAACATTTGCAAGCTACGACATAGATTTGTCCTATATGCGTGGTCAGGGATATGATAGTTTAATGCAATGAGTGGTCAGTTTAAAGGAGTACAGGTAGAAGTGAAGAAGTGTCCACTTGCACTGTAATTGCCGTGTTCAAATCATGTTTTTTAATCTTACAATGGTTCATAGTTGTGACATTCCTACAGTTCGAAATGCACTTGGAACCATGAAGACTGCTAGCAGTTTCCTCTCAAGTAGTTCTGACAGGTTTCTTAAACTCACCAATAAAGTAATTGAAAAGCTGCCTGAATCCACTACTAAACGTGTCAAGCCATATTGTGCGACCAGGTTAATTGAAAACCGCACTGGAATAGTTACATTCCTTTAACTATTGAAACCCATTCTCGCTACACTGGAGGAAGTTAGCACAGGACGTTCTGAGAGTTCATCACGAGCTAATGAACTGTTAGCTGCAATTTGCAAGTGTGATTTTGTTACTGCCCTTCATGTGATTGAATCTTGTGCTTCACTTCTGCTTCCAATATCCACCATGATGCAATCTCCACAACTTGACATTCTTGAGGCAGTAACACAGGTAAATATGCATTTCTGCTTCCGGCAGGTATATATATATTGTGTTAATTTTGACAGTGTTACACTTTTTACTTAAATTAGGAAAATTTGATTGTCACAAAGTAGCAAAATAAAATATTTTAATAGCAATTTTTGTAAATATAATCTTCTCAAAACTGGATACTTTTAACTGACTCAAAATATGACTTTAGTAATGCAAGAGGTTATTTATAAAAAAAAAAGTAATTATTGGAAAATGTAGAAAATGTCTAATACTGCGCATTGGGGAATTACGGTTGGTGATATGGCCGATGTTCGAGGCCCCTGCCATCAACACTGTTGAACGATTTTTGTATTTTTTCATAGAAAAGTTCTGGAATCCTAATTGCCAATAAAGCCTCAGTAATACTAACTTTGCAAAATTGCATAATTTTCAAAGCTAGTTGTAGTATTTTTAAGGCTTCTACAATTGAGTTTCCTAAATGTTTCATTGGAAAAGGGCCCTACAAAAATATTACAGTCAACAATCGATCTGACAAGGATAGTTCAGATATGTTTATGAGAACTGATCACAAAGTTAACTCTGCAACATTTACAAAAAATCCGAATAAAGAGATATTTTGAATAAGATTACAAACATGCTGAATTACGCACATTTCAAAAGTCGGCCTACCTTCTCTGATGAGGTTACAGCTTTGCCGAAAAGTAAAAACACTGCTGGGAAAAGGTTTAGCATGTAATCCACACCCACAAAACTTGCATCCACGTTTTCGGTTCATCCTTTTTAGTCTTGCGCAAGACCATTTTAAATCCCAAGTTTAGATAGTGCAACAATGAAATTAAATAAAAAACTATTATATTCACTTTGCAGTATTACCGTGCAGCACTGGAACTAGCCAACACATTGGATTTGTGTAAATTGTAAAACCAACTGCCGGTGACCAGTGTTGCCAACTGAAGTCTATAGAAAACCACTAACTGCACTTGAATAATCACCAGAGACATATCTTATCAATAGAAAAGAAAATTTCCTATTTACTAGTGCCAGTTTAAACAGTCTTCGCCTGCCTGTTTATCAATGCATAAGTTACAAAACTTGACCGGTAATGCATTATCTGAAATCACAGTAACTGGTAACAAAACGACTAAAGTGGCAATTTTGCTAGGTTCGGCTATATTCGTATCACTTCGGAGAAAAAGCACTGCAATCGTAGCTTCTAACACGGCGTCACTTAGCCAATCCCCTCTCGTGTTCTCTCCACCCGGCCACCTCTTCAACCCCTTCAATCACCCAAATACTATTACGGTAACTCTACCCACTATAAGCGTTATTGGAAGCACTTTTAAACAGCTTACTTTGGTTGTTTACGAGTTCTTATCATCTAACTGGCAGTATTGTAATCCGAGTGGAATTTGTAAAAGATACATCTATCTGCACGAGTCATAGTTAGCTTCTAGTAGAGACAAGGTCACAAGTAAATATTTATTATAATTAGAGGATTGTCAGGAAACTGCCTGGGCAAGCACTGCTTGCCTTGCTTACCCTGAAGAGACGCCACTGCATTGTATATTCCTTATATTGAGATGTTCCACAGTGAACTTTCCGAACTTTTTGCCAGGCATCAGCACGAATTTTTTCAGCTTCAACATCTTGTCACATGTTTTGTCAAAAGTGCTAACTTTGACAATATACAACCAGTTACGCATCTATACAGCAACGATCTCACAGGTTTAGAAAATGTTGTTAAAAGTGAATCTGAGAGATGGAAAAAAGTGGGGAAATGTTGTTTTTAGTGATTGTCCGAAAAATGCAGTTGAAGCCTTAGAGAAGTGCTCACAGAACTTTTTCCCAAACATTAGAACACGCCTTATCACATTTGCTGTTCTTCCTGTAACAACCTGCAGTTGTGAGCGAAGTTTTAGTTGTCTTCGTCACCTTAAAACTTATTTATGCTCAACAATGAAGGAAAAAAGGTTGAATGGACTGGCCTAGATGGCTATCAATCGACACATAACTTTGAGCCCTGATAATATATTTGACATTTTCGCATGTTCCCCAAGGCGACTTGAATTCACACTTTAACATACTAATTCTTCTCATTGTTGTCTCAATTTTTAAGTGCTAGTGTGGTATATTTTTTAATTTATGAACATTTTTATATGAACAACTAAGTTTGCATTTCTATATTTAAATGTCCATGATTGTTAGTGTTTTACAGTGTAAAGCACAACTTAGTCTGAAAATAAAGCATGGTTACAGTGTAATACCAAAATTTTGACCAAATTAAAAAAAAAATTTGTACTCTTAAAGCTTGCCCTTCCACACCTCCCCCCGCGAAAATTTCTGTGTTCGGATCTGCTCTCGAGTCTTGCCCCCCCCCCCCTCCTCGAAAAAAGTTCTGTGTGCGGGCCTGTCAGCGAGGTAGGTGATGAATAAATGGAAAAGGCAGATTCAGAATGGTGAGGAGGAAAGAAACTTTAGACCTAGTGTGATGATGAAGGAATTGGGGTAGAAACCGTTGAGGGACAGAGGAGAGTGGAAAGGCTGGTCAGGTTGTATGGGGAAACGAATGGGGAGGGGGGATGGGAAAGTTTGTCCTGAAAATTAATTAAGGAAACTTTCAAAAGCAAAAGGTAGCAACAGTGAAAAAAATTCATAGGATATGGAGGAGAACCGAGAGGGGTAGACAGTTGATGCTGTGGAGGATGGTGAGGGAGTGGAATGCACTGTGGAAGGAGTTGATGACTGTGAGGGAGGTTTGAAGATTTAGGATGGGACTGGAGGATTGATGCTGTGGGGATTGGGAGGATTCAGCTCACCACTGGGCATTAGCCCAATTGCGAGCATAAAACTTATTATTATTAAACATAAACACACCTCCGCGATAAGTCTTTATTTCTAGAACCAATAAAAATATGTTGAGAATCTAGACAATTTGCTTATGTGCAATAGCACCCTATACAACAGACACATTGTGAAGGCTACAAAATTCAAGGATCAATCCCATATATTTGACTGCTGGAACTAAGAGAAATCAAAATGGTGATCCTATCACTGCATTCGGGGGAAGTCTGGACTAAAGTAGACCTACTTTATAAAATCCTCTATTAGTTTCATTTTAATGTGAACTATATATTTTAAGATATTTTTGTGCCCATAAAATATATGTGTTAATACAATAATGTTGTTACAATTTACTGCGTAAAATCACAAAAATTTTCTTGAGACAAAGTGTAAAGTCCCTGTTACAATGAACCTTTAACTGTCTCGCGGTGCAGTGCCGTGTCAGTGTGATTCTGACTATCTGATTAGCCCATGTGACCATGATGTGACTGCTGTTCTGCTTGCAGTGCCGTGCCATGCCGCCCATTCCAGGCTAACTTTCAACTTCTTTGGGAACAGCAAGGGTGGCACACACCGGCCAACACTGGCAGGGAGCAGCAAGGTGATTGATATTATTAGTTTATGGATGTACATCACAAAACGTGAGCCTATGTTGTAACAGCCCGCAGGGAAAAAAATGTAAACAAAAATAAGTGACTACTCTGCCACCTATTGTACACAGCATGAACTGTACCCACGCGGTGGATAGTAGATAAGTATCAGATTTATAGTACATATTGTTATTTGTGTTTGTGTAGCCATAGGTATAAGAAGCAGTGGTTAAGTTTTGGTAACGACATTAAATTGTTAAATGCGTAATTTTGTTAGTTGTATACTGTTATTACTTGTGAATTTTTACTATCAGATGGTGTGTTAGGGTATAGTTGTTAAGTTGTAGGCCTACTAGGTTTTAAGTTGAGTTTGAGTAAGGTAGTGGTATAGTTTAGTTAGTAAGTAGTTTGTAAGAAAAAATTAAGGGATTAATGGGGAAATGGTGGTATAAGTGTGAAATCTTTAAAAAGATTTGGAAGGCAGGAGAGGGAGTTGTGCAGTGTGACAGGTGCAATGAATGGTTCCATTCAGAATGCTCAGGAATGGGGGAGGGGGACTTGGAACTCCTAGGCCAAGAATGGACGAGAGAAGATAGAGACTTAAATAGGAGCGGATAAGAGAGACATTAAAAGTGATTGTGCATTTAGTGTACTAGGGGGCATACTAGAAGAAAAACAGTGGAGGAGCTAGTAGTAACAAGGAGGGAGGAGAAGTGGAAAGAAAGGCTGGTGAAGCAATTCAAAGAGAAGGAAGAAGATGTGATGGATAGATTAGAGAAGGTGGAGAAGGGAGTGCAAAGGGAGGCAGGATTGGGAAAGGTGATAGTGAGGTTGGAAAAACTGGAGGGTGAATTAAAGGTGACAAAGGAGGAAATGGTAGCTATGTGTAGTGTATCAGATTGGGAATTAAAGGAAGAGAGGCCAAAGAGAAGGAAAACAGAGCAAAAGGGGTAAAGGCTGTGTAGGAGGGTAGAGGAAATGGAACAGAAGACTAGGGAGAAAAATACAGGGGTCAGTAAGGCTAGGTATGTAGACGTATGTGGTAGGGGACTGCAAAGTGAGTGAGGGTGGGAGCGAAGGAACAAGTGGTAGTAGTAACAAAGGAGGCACAGCAAAAGGCAGCTAGGAAGGGTAGTAGGGTAGGTAATGTAAGCACAGACAGGTAGGAAGGGGACCATGACATGCAGCCATGTGAGAATGCAAGGGTAGACGAAAACAATAAGCAGGAAGTTGGAAGGAAGAGTCGTATAGTCAGAGAGGGGTATATCAGGGTAGGTTGGAACCCAGAAGTAATATTTTTAGGAAGCTCCATAATAAAGGGGGTGTACTTGAGGGGATCATTAGGGGAAGTGTGTATAAGGGGAAGCCAAGATAAAAGACCTGAGTAAGAAAGTAAGTAGCACGAGGGGGAGTGAAGAAGTAAGGGTGGTCATTTTGCATGTTGGTGGCAACGACACTGCACTTA
Source organism: Medauroidea extradentata (assembly GCA_003012365.1). Classification (NCBI taxonomy): domain Eukaryota; kingdom Metazoa; phylum Arthropoda; class Insecta; order Phasmatodea; family Phasmatidae; genus Medauroidea; species Medauroidea extradentata. Next base: position 5,453 of record PNEQ01002573.1, on the reverse strand, counting down.
GAGACTTAGGTGTTGAGGCAGGGCACGACCTAAAGGAGCTTTTAAGACAGGTGAAAATCAAGTTTCCTAGGGCCAGTGTAGTGGTCAGTGGGGTTCTGTGTCGAAGGAGAATTAATTATGTAAAGGCAATGGTTGCTAGCGAGCAATGTAAAGATATTTGCCGAGAGAGTGATGCTACTTTTATGGACAGCAAGCTGTGGGTACGCAGGGGTAGCACTGAAAGGGACCAGGTACACCTTACAGAGTATGGTAAAAGAATCCTGGGAGATGAGTTTGGTAAAGAGACTGCTGGCTACCTGGAGAGGAGTAGGGTGAAGAGTAGTCAGTAATAGCAATCACAGGTCAGAAAGGGTGGACAGGAAAGGTTAGTTGAATCAGCATTGAAAGTTATAGTAGTCAACTGTAGAAGTCTTTACAATAAACTTGACAGTATGTGGAGTAAGGTTGAGTGTTATTGTGCAGATGTTGTGGTTGCTATTGAAACATACATGAAGTGCTGGACAGCGAAATTCAGCAGATTGGGTTTACGATATTTAGAAGGGGCAGGAGAGGGGGATAAATTATGATTGGTTCGAGGAAAGGTTTGCTAGGGTATGTAGAATTTATCAGTGAGGAAGCAGAATTAATGGAAATTGTATAAGTGGGAGGAGTAGGAATATAACATTGTTGGTTGTGTACAGGCCTCCAGGCCAGAGGTGGCAGGAAATTGAGGTGATCAAGGAGAGGCTTTGCAGGCTTAGGGACAGACAGTGGGTTATGGTAGCAGGGGATCTGAACATGCCTGGCGTGCAGTTGTTCGAGGAGGCAGAGGATATGGGGAATGTAATGCAGAGGATGGCAGCTGTGCTGGTAAACAGGCAGTGGTAACACCTACGAGGCAGGCTAGAGAGAATGTAGGGGCAGTGCTGGACGAGGTGTTGGTCAGGCCTGGGGATGCTATAAGGGATGCTGTAGTTTTGGAAGGAATCTCTGATCATGGCATCCCTGTGATAGAGATTGGAATTGATAAGCGAAAGAAGTAGACCTCGGGTACAAGTTGATATGGCAATTCAGAGGGGGGTACAGTAAAGGGACAGAAAACCACCTTAAGGAGATAATTGTGGAATAGTCTAAGGATGGAAATGTAGAAATCTTGTGGGAAAACTTTAAAATAATTGTGCAAGCAACACTGAAAAAATTTGTTCCTCAAAAAAGGATAAGGTCATGTTGGAACCCTCCATATCATGGTAAGGAAATCAAAATAATGAAAAGATAATATAGAAAATTCCATGCAGAGTGGAAAAATAAGGAGGGGGGGGGGCTGATGAGGGTTAGCGCTCAGTTAAAGCAGATAAGCAGTAGGAATTGAGCTAGAAAAAAATTAAACTAGCAAAAAACGAGTTCTTAGGGAACAATGGCTCTAGGGAGAGATAAGAGCTGGAAACAGTTCTATGGGTATGTTAGGAAGATTAGTGGAGGGGATGGAGGGATTCCACAGTTGAAAGATAGGGAGGGTCTGGTCGCATAAACAGACAAGGTGCAAACTGATTTTCTACAAAGACAATATCTGCAGGTCGATTACGGATCTTTTAGAGCATGACGTCTTAGCTGAAACGTGTTGTTCGTAAGTCGGGCTTCTTAAGACTCTGTGAGAAAATTTCGATTACGTTTCTGTCCGTCATGACAGTTTCGCGTTACACAAGGCGTCTTACATAATACGCTAGAAAACACATGTTGGTACTTCTATGCTCGGTTATCACTACAATTATGTATTCACTGGCCAATCAAGAAAAAGAGCTTCATTTGTCATCGTTGCAAGCTCATTGTTATTTACAAATGTAAAATTTTAAACATAACCATATCCTAGATTACTTTTTGACAGGAAAGCAAAGTCAATTATTATTTCTAGATTTTTTTTAGTATTTACTCTTTAATACATGCACATAGACATTGTATAATAATATGTAACTAATATTTGTTTACCGTGCAACATACGAGGTTATGTAATTAGGTCTATGCAATCAAAACAACTTACCAACAAATTCAATATTATTTGGCGTGATTTATTTAACGTTGTGTACAAAATTCTAAAATCTTGTAGTCTTAAGAAATAAATTATATTCATGTACACTGAAGCAATACTATGTAAGACCTACTTTGTTAAAACAAGTAAAATAACTATTAACCTCCCTCATGGCAGTTACGAAATATGATGCGGCACAATCCTTTTCTGTAGTCTTAGCGTTTTCCAGTAAGTTTACATACAAAATTACTTATGCCAATGTTCAGAAATTACTTGTGTAAATAACTATATGTTCAATTTAATGATACTAAAGATGAGACAACTTAACTGAGACTCCCGATTTTGGGCGCCTTAGTAAAGGCTGTGTCGTCACAATTTTGACTCATCATAATTCATCGGTGGTCGCATTTTGTTGTTAGACGTCTTACCAACGTCACGTTCGAGTTGAGACGGACCACAAACAGATCCGTAATCGACCTGCTGGATGTCTTTGAACCCTATGACATGTTGCAAAAGGAATGGTGAGGGGGATAGGAAAAGGGGTTATACATTTAGAATACAAGAGAAGAATATAGCTAGGATCATCATAGGACTGGTAAGTAGCAAAGCAGTGGGGCCAGACGGTATTGGAAACTGGGTATTAAAATTTGCTGTACAGGAGTTGAGTAAATATCTCAAAGTGCTGTTTAACAGGTCACTGGAACAAGGCAAGCTCCCACTAGAATGGAAGGAGGCACTGGTGGTACCAGTATACAAGCAGGGGGATGCTAGACACGCCCCAGCAGTTACAGGCTGGTAAATCTTACATCAAATAGTGGGAAGGTGATATAACGATCGGTAGTACAGTACATAATTAATTGATGGATTGAAAGAATTGGCTGAGGGAATACCAACATGGCTTCAGAGAAGGATATTCATGTGAGACTCAGCTGGCCAGTCAGTTGGAGGACACGGTGATAACTGTTGATGAGGGAAAACAAGAGGATGCCTGTTTTATTGACTTTGAAAAGGCATTTGACAAGGTGCCTTGTGGGAAACTTATGCAAAGGGTGGATTACTTATAAAAAGACAAGAGGTTTGTAAGGTAGATAGGAGATTTCCTCAAGGAAAAGGTTCAGATAGTGAAAGTATGGGGTACTGTGACAATTGAGGGAAAGGGTCTCTTCAGGGGTGCCATAGGGAAGTGTGTTAGGTGAGATATTGTTTACCATCATGGTTAATGATATAGTTTGGAGGTTACCGGCAGAATAAGATATTGGCCGGTGATTGTGTCCTTTTTTCAGTGGTGGTACATGAGAACAAGTTACAAGAAGATATTGAGCGGATTAGGCTGCGTACTCTTGAAATCAAAATTAAGATAAATGTTAGAAAAACTAAACTCGTGCGGTTTACAAGGAAATGGGCTAAAGAGCAGGAGAGTCTACAGTTGGGCAGGCCAGGAGATAGGCAAGGTGTCCGAGTATAAGTTCCTATGAGTAGTTCTACATGAAAATTTTGGGTGGAAAAGCCAAGTTCAGAGAGTGGTCACGAAGGGAAGAAAAGTCCTAGAAATGACGGGTTGGATATTAAGGAGAACTAATTCGGAGGTGAAGGAGACGGCCTACAACACCATGGTCCAACCTGTTCTTGAGTACGCTGCAGCTGAGTGGGACCCCCATGTTGAAGTAGTGGTGAAGGAACTAGAGAGTGCAAAGAAGGGCAGCCAGATGGGTGAAGGGTAAGTGGAGAAGGCAGGGGCAGGATGGAGAGGATGAAAGTAATTTCAGGCCATCAGTGATGATGAGGGATAAGGGATGGAACACACTGAAAAATAGGAGAAGGGTGGAAAGACTGGTTAGAATGTATAGTGGGACGAGATAGGATGGAGTGCACTAGCTGAACATTTAAAACAGGGCGGATACAGGGGTAAAGGAAATAACAGTGAAATGATACAGCAGGCCTGGCGGAGAACAGGGCGAGAACTATGGTCGATGCTGGTTAGGGCGATCAGGAAGTGGAATTTGTTGCATGAGGAGGGGGTGTCGTTGGGAGGTGTGGACAGATTAGGAAGGCTTTGGAGAGAAGGCTGTAGGGGTATTTGGATGCTTCCCACCAGGCACTTGCCCAATAACAAGACAAAAAATTATTATTAATATTATTATTATAACAACTCGAGCTCACCACTGGATCCACTCAGACAACAGACGATATACAAGAAAGGGCGTGTAAAATTTAAACAAGCACAGACTCCCGTATGTGTACATAAAAGAACGCATGTTGTAAGCCGATTTAAGTAAATTTTCACAGAACTACAATGTCGGATCGTAGTATTTTTGTTGAACAAGAAGTCGGGGGCAGTTCATCAAGTAGAAATATCGCAAGAAACGTAATAAAGACATGGAACAGCAAACACAAATTACAGTATTTACCTGAGTATTGAATGAGGTAAGATGGTGTCGAGTGCATGTTCGTTAGTAGGAACAGCCAGAAAAAGTAATACAATAAGGAATCATAACTGCGGGAAATGCAATCGGGTTGTTTAATGTATGCTAGTATTATTTGGTGTGAAAGTATTGTGTATGTAACCAGTGTTGTGACATATGCCAGAACATAAAACACATTTACCCTTGTTAAGATAAAACTCTTAGAATATCAATTACTAAACAAGATCAACTGGATAGTAGAGAAATTTATTGACTGAATATTAATAGTGCTAGTTATAGTGGTATTGGATGTAAAACTGAAGGTAATAAATAGGCTTGAACCAAATCTGGTAATATACTAACACATCCTTTACAACATTAACTTATGAGGAACATGTTCTTGAATAATAATAAATTAATCCAGACGATCATTGCAAATTAAATGAATTTAGGCCTTTGAAAATAAATGTTGAATTTAAAATTCTATGCTGGCGTTTGTTCTAACTGGTTTAAATTTCACCCTGATTACATAGGCTTCTTTGAAATAAATAATAATGTTCCCGGTTATAACTCCAACTCTTTTGAGCGGTAGGCAAAAGGTTCTTAAAAAAAAAAATCATTCTCAGGACTTCTGGACTTGGTAGCCTACAGTCATGACACTAACTTCTGGATGTTCTGACGAAAATTTAATGCTCAGATGTAGCAAACAGAATGATAGATACTCCTAAAGTATCGTCGAGGCAGAAAACATCACTGTTAATATTAATTTAACGACGTCATACCAATCGGCGAACATAGTTCGGCAATGGCGTCATGCCGAGGCGTCCCTATCGTCGGCCGCATTTCTTGCTCACTCAAAATAAAATTAGGTACAAATTAACTCTTCTACAATGTTAATTTGTCCTCCTATGCCCTTAACTTACTCTTGGCTTTCCAAAATTCTGTCCTACATTTAGGATGGCGCTCGCTTTAAGAGCATAGAGCGAAATTGCGCAAAACGCGTCATGTTTCTACCGAAGCCAAGCCAAGAATACCTTCAAATTCCCCAA
>PNEQ01002572.1:46616-70395 GCA_003012365.1 Medauroidea extradentata | reverse complement strand
CTCCATCCCTTCCCCCTACTCACTACCTCCCTTACCCCCCAACTCACTCACTCTCTCACTCTACCCCCAACTACCTTTTACTCTCATCTATACAGCTCCAACCATGCTGTTATCTTTGGCCTTTTGAGAAAACTACATTATGTACATCTGTGCTGACAAAATACACAGAAATTTCTCAAGTAGAATAGCTTTCCAGTTGTCAACGATAATCTTGGGTATGGATTGATACCAGATATTGTGACTGTTAGTGACATACATAGTCTGCTAGAGGTACACATAAATGAATTATATCTTAAAGAGGTGTGTGAAGTGAGATGGAGTTGCAACTCACGTCTGCCATGTTCTGGAGCACCGGGGCTGCAATGAACACAACATAAGGGGCAAACTCAGCAGTGCGTAGAACCTTAAGTGCCTGAGGCTCTACGTCGAGGATTGCCATCCGTCCCTCTTGATGGATCTTCCGGATTGTTTCTAACTTCGTACCGTACATTGCTTCCTCATGGGTCCCTGAAACACCATCACTTTTTACATTACTGTGTACAATAACTTGTACTTTTCGGTAAGTTATTTTTGGGTGTTGTGCATTAAAACAGTAGAACAAAAAAATTTGAGGTAGGTAGTACTTATGACCACTAGTTACACTAGAACCTTCAAAAATATATGTACCTAGGGATCTGCAATCATGGTGGTGTAGTGGTCAGACAACTTGCCTCTAACCACAACAAATTTTCGTTAATTTCCAGGCAGGGTCGATTCACATTTTTTGCACATGGAAAGTGAAGTGGGCATTGCCATTGGCCGCCCAAATTTCCTTGGGGAACTTTTTCCCCTGCGCCTACATTCTGGATGACAGGGGTCACCTCCAGGCTTTCAGAACAGAAGTCTGACACATTGTGTGTAATGTCCTGCCCTCTGGTTTGTTCCACATATGAAACTAAATTGTTAACTTTACAACCTGTGACTATTACTATACAGAGACAATACAAAGGTGAAACATACATACATGTGTGTATGTGTGTGTGTGTGTTTGCATGTATGTGTGCATGCACACATATCCTAATTCATAGGTAGCTGCACTAAGCCTCACTTATATGTTATAATAGGGGATTCGGAATACAGTGAGCACTCAAACAAGCCCTGATTAATTTCTATTTTCTGCCAGTTTATATCTTTCCACTGAATGTAAACATAAATATTGCCACATTATTTTATTTATCTATGGTCGTGCAATGTTCGCAACTACATTAAACTGCTCCGATAAATGTTATCTACAATATTTACTCATTAAATGCATGGGGGCTGAATATAAGATATAATCAAAAGTAATCTCAGTTATGAATACCACCTGCGAGTTAACGTCTTATAATACTGGTTTCTGTCCATCGACTAATTGATTCAACACGCACTATTGCCATTACGAATCTTGTAAATGCGGGCATAGTTTATTTGCATTTTTAACTCAAAACCACCACAAAAACACACATGACACATGCAATTCATGAATTCAAGTTTCGTTCAGTTATACTGCCATGAACAATGACGACGCACTTAACAGAAACAATAAATAACGTATTTTCTCAATGCGTGAAATTTAAAAGTATGTTGTTTGTAGACTGGCAAACTTAAAACATAATGTACAGAATACCAATGGCTTCACATCATTTGGCAATGATATTCATAATAATTCCCAATACTTTTGAATGTGTTTATACGCACAATGGACAAATACATGCACTTATGCAACTTGGCAAAGCGGCGAAAACCTAACTTTGATGCCACCTGTCGGTGGAATTTTAAACTGTCTGAAGCGCAGAGCAAGTGATAATGTGCAAGATGATTTGAGGCCGGCAGTAGAGTCACATTGTGCAGGCGCCAATTAATTCTAATTATACTGTAAGTAGAAATGTCAATAAGAACATAAATAAATATTTTGAAGTATATTAAATACAGAGAGGTCGATTTCATCTGATGTTCTTTCACTAATGTTGTATTCAAAAAGGAAAATACATGGAAGTACATCCAATGAATCGCTACCAACCATACAAGCAATAAATTAACTCTTGTTAATGGTGACTTATATGCAATAGCAGCTAGTGATTTTTTTCAAATGTTAAACCTTTAGTGCTCATTTTATCCCGAATGACCTATACCAAACTGCTGTGATGTTAACACTATTAAATTATATAAACATCTACTTTGCTTTATTAACAAAAGCATCAAACTTTAGTAGTTTTTACTTGATAACCTTGGAAATTATTAATACATATACATTTTTGTTACTTTGTACTTGTTCTTTTAACAATTTACTGCTTTTTCTTCTCAGTCTTGGTCTTCTACTATGACGTTTATGAGAAAACACACATTTGTTTTTGTAAACAAATGCTTACTATAGATGTTATAGTTGATCTAATTTACTTCTTGTTCACATGTATAACGATAAAAATGAAAATAAAAGTACTTTTCAGAAATATTTTTAGAAACCGCTTTACTACAGAATTTCGAAAGCAAAATTAACATCTATGTAGTGAATAAATGATACTACGAAACATTAGATCATAGTATGCAGGAAACTATCTAATGCTAACATTTTAAGAGACTGAACAATATTCTAAATTAAGTAATATCTCAGTTTAACGACTCTCAAGGGACTGAAAAAAAATCTTCCTTAAATTGAAGGAGTTTTGAAACTGAATTATAAAAGTATCCACTCAGATTATTGTAGGAAATTGTTTAATATTCACTTTTTGAAATTGTTAGAAAATACATTGAAATTAGGGAATATGGTATTTGTTTATAATACTAATGATAAGAATTTATTATTTGAAAAATATTCAAACTTTTGAATATTTGCATGCCTCTAATAACAAGTTAGTAATAACAAAACAAAATTGATACAACATATAAGAACACACTTATGCTTGTCCACTGGCATATTATGTCTACTCCATATAATAGATATTGTTAAACCTTTAAGCAATTGAATACATATTAGTATACAAGCATGCTTGGAAAATTTTCATGTAATATTATCCTTGATTGATTATCTTCTTGCCTTATTTTATTTACCAAGAATTCCCTCTTTTACACCGTAGGGTCTCTGGTCATCCTATTCTGGATAGCTACACTGAGAAGACTGAAGAATAGAGGCACATTTGCCTTAGTATATTGAGCCGTTACCCCCAACAATGAGACGTCAAGAACAAGCAAATATTCAAGTTCCTGCTTAACATTTATAGCTGCTGTGCCTACCCATTGAATATGTACATATAGATGTAGAAGTTGCAGAGAAGCGAGATTTAATCTATGCATATTTGCACCCAGATATTTTCCCCGCTGCTAGATCGTGCCTTGGTCATCCCAACATCAACGACTAGACGTTAGGGCTCTTACACTTTTGCTGTCTCCATTGTGTTATTCATACTTCTATTACATTCTTTGTTTTCGCCTGTTGGTGGCTTAGAATAATCTCTGACTGCCCATTTGAGTGCTGTTTGTCAATAACCAGCTATAGTGTTGATGTAGCGAATTAAAGAAAACTTGCTTGGCGAATTATATATCTGTACATATTTAACAGCCACTCTTATTACAGATGGTACTGAATCCACAAGACAGCAAGCCAAATCAAAAATCAGACTGCACACTAAACACGGATGCTTTTAGAATTGTTTATATATTTTAATTTATTAGTGTAAGAAAAACATCATCTTTTCAACTTTTTAGTAAAAAAGCTGCGGCTCCTTTGTGTCTTACCATATTCCAGATATTCGTTGGCAGCAATGTCTGCCATCATCTCATCATGAGAGACAAAATAGTAGTTGCGACCATTCTCCTCGTCATTTCTCGGCGGCCTCGTCGTATCTGTAAGAGCAGGGAAAAATAGTTAATTACCTTGGTGACAAGATTTTATGGTTTAACATCAAATGAAACTGCTTTAAAATACCATCATTCGTAAAAATAAGTTTAAAAATTAAAATTGTAAGTTTGAAAAGCATATTACTATACACCGTAACTTAACATCAAATATTATTTTAAAAAAAACACTCACGTGGTATTGGGTAGGCGTATTTGTCCGGGTTCTTAGCGATAAGGGTGTTCTTAATGTGCCGCCTACCGACACCATGGGCACCAAGAAGGACTAGTGTCTTCCTCTGAAACACTGTTGGAGCCACAAGCCAGTCAGATACCATCAGCTGCAGTGACTATAAACAATTAACTATGGGAAAAATGTTTTAAAAATTATTTTAATCCACAAACTATTTATTTAATCTGTAGAGCTAATGTTCAAAGGTGATACTTGTGATTAAACACTTACGTATAATGATGTATACAATATTAGATTGTTTCGATTTGCTGCCGAGCTAAAAAATTTTCCCCCCATAATTTCTGTAGCCTGGCTGGATTACAAGAGGCAAAGAAAAAAAAAATGTTTAAAATAAAATACTGAATAAATATTTGGTGAATAGTAAGTAACATTTTCTTTATCTCTGAGAAAACTGACTGACTGACTGACTTATCAAACTGCAGTCCAAAAAACCACTGGACCTAAATTCGTGAAAATTTTTGTGTGGGTTCCCCTCGGGTTGTAGGGGAGCACTAAGAAGGAATTTTTCAAAATTTGACCTCTAAGGGAGTGAGTGAGTGAGTGAGATATTTTTGGTCAGCGCTTAACATCGGGTCTTTAGCGCTGGTGAGGGTGAGATGAGGCAAGTATAGAGCGGTGCCAGAATGTATGAATAGGCGGGTGAAACGGGAGATCCCCGAGAAAACTCGCCGACCAACGGCATCGTCCGGCACGATTCCCACATGTGAAAATCCGGGAACCGACCCCGCCGGGAATTGAACCCGGATCGTCTTGGTGGGAGGCGAGAGGTCTTACCCCTCGACCACCATGGGCTTTCTAAGGATGTGAAAATGAGTGAAATGTATTTCAAAAGTAACGTTGATAGAGCTCAAACCCATCCTCCTATTATCGTAATTTTGGTGTTAATAGGACACACATAAAATACATATTAGCCAATTTAACGATTTTTCAAAATTCAATATTTAAGGGGGGTGAACAGACCATAAATGTGTTTCTGATAATCTGTTGAATCTTTCGGGATAGAGAGTTGGTATTAACTTCAAAATGTTGCTTACGTAAATACCCAAAAAGTAATTGTAGGATTTTTTTTTAAAAATCGAACCCCAAGCAGGAAAAAGGGGCAAAATATGTTTTTTATGAATCAATCGTCTATATCACTGAAACACAGTTGACTATCATCGTGACATTTCCTTCAGTTGGTTACGTATACAAATGATGTCTATAACAGAACTAGGAAAACTTTTTGAAATGCTTTAATTAAGGAGGTGAAAATAAGTGAAATATGTTTTTTATTATTCCTCCATACCTATCGAACCAATCCAGCTATTAAACTGTTCTTTGCTTTAGATTGATGCTTTTGTAAATATCCCAAATACCATTAACAAATATTTTCTGAATTTGGCCCAAAGAGGTAATAAAAGGGTGAAATGTGTTTTTGATTCACAAAAAAAAATATATATATATATATATATATATCCCATTGGTTTATATATAGTGACGTGATTTTTGTTTAAGATTGATGATTAATCAAATACCTGAATAGTAATTTCAGTAATGTTCGGAATTCCCCACCTAAGGAGGTGAAAAGTGATTAAATGTGTTTTTAATTAATCGTCAATATATCTTGAACCCAATGGGCTATTGTCACATTTTTCAAGTCCAAGAGACACCAGTTATGTAGTCGAAAATGTGATAGGGTATTTCGAAATTCAGTCTCTTAGGAGGTGAAAAGACCTGGAATGTGTTTTAGATAAACCTTCGATATTTATCCACCCCATCGAGACATTGAGTTCATTGTAATTGTTTCAGGATGATGATTGTGTAATTGGCCGTAAAGAGGTTTTAAGATTTTTCACAATTCAAACTCGGTACTGTACAGGAGTGATTTGTGATTTTTAACGAATGATCGATTTTGCTTAGACAGAAAGAGCTATTGTCGTGATTTCCACTTCACTTGGATATTTGTACAAATACGTAACGTGTGAAATTAGGATTTTTTCGAATTTTGACACCTAAAGGAGTGAAAAGGCATAAAAATTTGTTTTTTGTCAGCAGATGATACTTACCATAACCAATAGAGATATTGAGCTGTTGTTCACATCAGAATGATGCTTACGTAAGTACCACAACCAGCGAGAAATAAATTATACAGAAATTTCACTTTACAGTTGTACTGAGGCATGTTGTTTTACAACCTTTATGAGCTCAAAAAATAAATATTTAATTTTTAAAATTAATTTTCATGAATAACTTCAACGTTATGTGGCACAGTTGTTTGTGGCTCGGTAGAAATCAGTCTTAATACCACTTAAACTACGTATTTCATTCGATACCTTCTTATAATAAAAGAGTCTGTAATTACAGCACTATGTCAACATTGATGTGACTATAAATAAGACCCAGGTGAAGTCGCTGTTAGTGACAGGGACAAACTTGAAACTGCTTTTCGCATGGACAGCTGTAACTACTTATCAATACACTTGAGAAAAGCCACGGCAGCGCTGCTAGTTTAGTAATAAAAGTAATAAAGTACTTATTTTTTAATTAATTAAAAACTAAAACACTTTAAATCACATATTTGTATATGCATGAGGAGATGAATATGAGATCAACTCACATGGCAACTTTACAACCTCTTCGTAGGTCACCAGATCCAGCTGATCAAACACTGCATTGTGCTTGGCCAAGTACTTGTCTTTATACTGCTTCTTCTTGCGGCCGAATATCGAGCAGTTCACTGCAACATCAACAAACCGAAATAGAAGTACACTGCAGCACAAACATTGGTTACAGTTGCTTCCACTTTGCTGTAAGAAGGCTCGGCTCAATTTTAACTACTGTAGTTTGGTTTCAGCTTCCTGGAATAAGCTGCAAGAAGAAATTATGCGCACAATGACATAATGTATACACAAGAACTGCTTGAGGGGTTACATGTGCTCTCTTTCTCTCTGTAACTGTTTCCTGATAATTTTCACAGTGACTTTAACCTTATAAATTGATAAACACACTGCTGCCTATTTAAGAGGGAGCAATAATGAACTAAAATAACATATGTCAAATAATATATTTGTGTTGTAGCTGACCCATAAATTCGAAGACACTGGTAAAACCATTTCAGGTTATAAAAGATATGCTAGGTGCATAAGATACCCAGAACTCTATATTACTGTACTTCGCATAGCTGCACACAAGCCTAAAAAAATGTAAGAGTTCGGCAAGTTGGAACGTACAATTAAAAAATGTGCTTTTTAATCCTTTTAACTCAGACCACTAAATCTGAACTGATTTATTTTGTCATGTAAAAAAATTTTATACATATTCTTGTTCACAATTATTGGCACAAGAAAAATCAAAATTTCAATTGAAAATTTTACAGACTAGTAAAATTTACAAAGTAAACTACTACAAAAAGACTCCTGTCATATGTTACCATTTATCACAGATTAAAAAAATTTCATCTTATCTCAATAAGTATCACAAATTCCTTATCATTATCATAGTGTATTGTTACATTTTCAGAAAAGTGAATGTTAATACTGCAACAATTTGGGAGAGTTAAGTTGATGTGTACATCACTGTCATCAACTACAAAACACATACATACCATGAGATAAAATTCATTAAGAGCAACAAAACTGAGCCCGAATTTCAAACATACAACACCACTTCACAAATGAAGTCACTCGCCTCGCATCGTGGTCAAACACAATTAGTTAAGGTACTTTGTGGTTGATAGTATTTACACAGAAATGTGATTCACTCCATACTTTCTCTTGTGCATACTCTTGCTCAACCTAACCATCCGATCAACTATTTTTCCAGTCACTGGTGCATAATTCGGGATGTGAAGTCTTAGAAATTATGAAATTTTGTAGCATCAATGACAGTGAAGGAGAGATGGGGACAGCATTCTTCCTCTTTATTTTCTTTTTCAAGGGTGGGACAAGACAACACAGGTATTTCTCCACCCTGAGTTTCATGATTAATATTTAATAATAAATTACTTACAATCTCTGAAACCATGTAAATAAAAAATAATCGTCTGTGCCCTACCATCATACCATGAACAACAATACGGCAGAGTTGGGCCCACAAGCATATCCTTTGTAACAAGCTCTTTGAAACAAAAGGAGATTATTAAACTACTAAGAAAGTATTTCTCCTTGCAAGGAGACCTTCCACCACTAAGAGAGGCATCTGTAATTTTTTTCATTTTGATGAATGAAAAGAAAAAGTAAAACTTCAGCCATTCTCCTTTACTCAGAGGTGCCAAAGTAGCCCAGACAACTTCTGCTACAGCTTATTTTGTACCTTCTCCATGAAAGGTTTGTCATTGTCTGATGCTACTCAGCGAGTTGTTACGTGAAACCAGATATCCCAAGCTCATTGCTCTGGTATAGTCTACTTCTATTCCATGAATGAGTATATTCGTCTGGCAGGGCATGGTTCTCTGTGGTTTTCTTTACGTAAAATTATACTGTCAGTATTTTATGGGGGCTGCCAACATCATCTCACCTTCACTCACACTTGCAGTTAACATGGATTTATATATTAAAAAAAATAGTGGATTTAGTTTTGAAAATTACTCTTGCGAGTTACTGAAAAAAAAATCATGCTGAAATAGCAAACACTGTAAGATAATCTTAGTACCCATTACTTCTCACAGATGTTTCAGTATGAAACCATGATGACATCAATAGGTACATACAGTGACTGGTAGAGAAGAATTATACAGTGCATTAATTTCTCATATCAGCAGAACCACTGTTCATCGTTGATGCCATTTTGATTGTAAACAGCTAAAGGTTGCTGAAAAATTGATATGCTTTTATAATTAAATGTGATCACTAACTTAAAACTACCAATTTTAAATACTGTAATATAGAAGCACTAGCAATATAGTTGTAAACCAAAGATTATACACTCAGAATTATTTACAGTTAGTAACAAAATACTAAACTAATAAATTAAAAATGGCAATGTCTGCTCATGAAAACAATGTTTCCCAGAAAGAAACCCACCCCAAAGTGAGCATATGTACTTACTTAAAAGTATAGTAATATAATTCATAATCACAAACAGAGAATTAGTAGTGCAGTATACATATTACTGTATTGTCAGGAATTTCAGATGGCATGCTGATCACATGACTGCTGTAAGGTTCAAGAAGAATATAAATTAAAATAAAACTACACTAATTTCTAAAGAGACATTAAGCAGACTCTTCAACCTGATTACCCCCCTACTGTGGGCGACACTGTCCGGCGGCTGTAACTACACACAAGTGCAATGAGGAACACACACTTCCACAACAATCTAAATGCTAGGTGCACTGAGTAGGTTAGCCAGACTTACACATACACTAATGAGGTTGCATTGTCTCCCTAGCATACTGTTTCATCACAGAATGGTAACAATATATGCACGGGGAAGATGGTAATGGTCTTAAATCGAAGCATAGGTATGGAAGCTGCAAAATCATAACTCTGATTCAAACATAATAATAAATACACACAGTAGTATAGTGACTACTGAGTAATGGAGCTCAAATAACATAATTATAAATTAATTGTATGAACAATAATATTTAAATTATGGCATTTTCTAATATCAAGAGTTATTTATTTGTCAGCAATTCATAATTTTGATCTTAAATGTTTGTGCCTACAGACAGAAATATGTTATGTCTAAAGATAAACTGGCATATTTTAAAAATATTAGACAAAACATATCCAAATTCTTTATTTAAATACATTTTGGATTCATACCTCAGTTGACTATGAAGAAGTCGAACCATCACAGTTTCTAGTTATCAAACATTTTCAAAATTGATATCAGTTTATAACACTTTTCAAAATCTAAAACATTCACGATTTAGATGGATCTCATTTCCCTTACTTTATTGTTATGTTACCTCTGAATTCTGAGAAATTTCGTCACTCACGAACACCATCCATTCTTGTATTATTTTGACTGAAGACTACATAAATAACTGATACTATTGTTTGTGTTGTCTTCCCATTTATGGAGAGCGTTGTTATCTTTAAATTGGTAATTTTATATGGTTTGATGTTGTAATTTTACTTTTTGCCGATGCCATCACTAGATGCAGCCCAGTTATGAGTCTGAGAGGAATAGTAAAACAAAACCTCAGTCATGCCACATTTTGTAGGCTGCCGACACTTTTTCATGTGACAATTGGTGACTTTGTATTGTCCATCACTTCTAGCCCTATGTATAGAGTGCTTGTGGAATGACAATTTCTAGGTGTGTCCAGCCTGTGTCTTCTTATCGATGTCTGTGAATGCAAGGAGCTTAAGAAGATGGCTATTGGGCAATCCTGTACTACTCATGCCTGCTGCCCATTTACTTCGTGCATCATGGAATAGTGCCCCAGGTCCCACATCCATAGCATACATGTGTAGCCTCAAATGTATGTCACCTTTGATAGTAACAATATTAATAGTAACAACAACTTACAATTGGACAACCACCTGGTGGCAAGCTCCAACCTTCTCCTCAATGCCCTACCAATCCTTTCTTAAACTTTTACAACCCCCCTCACTGTCACAAACTCCTCTGAAAGTAAATTCCACTCCCTCACAGACCTTAACATTGATTGCCTACCCTGCTCTCTGCTCCTCATCACCTGGATTTTCTCTCTGTTATTCCCTCTTCCTCCATACTTTGCCGCTGTTAACAGGTAGCCTAAATTACCTCAGCTTCCCTCTGCATTTACCATCCTGTACATCCTAACCAAGCTTTCCACTCTTCTCCTTTCCTTAGAGTTCCACCCCACTTCCTTCAGCATCACAGATGGCGGAAAGTTCCCTTGGTCCTCACCAGCCTGCCCTTTTCTTCTCCATTTATCCTTCAGCCATCTTGCTGCCTATCTTTGCACCATGTCCAGCTCCCGATCCTCAAATTTTACATACGGGTCCCACTCTGCTACCGCATACTCTGTCATATCGTTATGCCTTTTCCTTCACTGTGTTTCTAACACCCTTCAATACCCTTGCCAGCATACCTACAGCCCTTCTCCCTTTAGACACTATTCTCTCTACCTGCCTTCTCCACCTAAAGACACTCTGCATCATTATGCCTTGGTACTTGTATTTTGAAACTTTCTCTATCTCCTGCCCTTCCCGTTTGTACACGCCTGTACCCCTAACCTTATTTCTCGTAAACTTAAAAATCTTTGTCTTTCTCACATTTATTTTCATTTTGTTCTCTTCTGTCCACAATGGTATTGTTCCCTTCACACACCTCTCCATATGTTTTAAAACAGTCATAGGCAAATAATCTAATTCTCTCACTCACCCCCACACTCATGTCATCTGCCACTATTTCAAACAAGGGCCCCAGCATGCTTCCCTGTGGCACACCGGGTGTAACCTGACCTTGTGATAAGGAGTTTACTACTGTTACTTTCCATGTGGTACCTTATCGAATGCCTTTTTGAAGTCAATGAAGCAGGCATCCACCTGCTTTCCCTAATGAACTACCTGTACCTAGTCCTCTTATAAGTCCAGCCAGCTGTGCCTCACATGAATAGCCGTTCCTAAATCCATTTTGATAGTCCTGCAACCATTTCCTCTTGCTCATTAACTGCACTACACACTGGACCACTAGTCTCTCCAATACCTTCCCAGTATTCAATCTACAACTCATTGGTCTGTAGCTATTATAGGCCATTCAGAATAAAGTGAGCACTAAAGATTTAACCTTTGAAAAAAATAACTAGCCGTTACTGCATATAAGCCAACATTAACAACAGTTACATTATTGTTTGTATGGTTGGTAGCGAATAACTGCATGTAGTCCCGTGTATTTTCTTATTTGAATACAGCATTAGTGAAACAACATCAATTGCAAACGACCTCTCCGTATTTAATATACTTTAAAATATTTATTTAAGTTCTTACTGACGTACCTGCTGACTGTATAGTTTTAATTAATTAGCGGCAGCACAATGCGACGCAACCGAGTCGATTATCGTTGGCTCACGCCGCTAACTCTTCGCGCCACAGATGTAGTATAAAATTTCACCGACAGATGGCACCAGAGTTAGGTTTTCGCCGCTTGGAAGCGAATTGCGTCATTCAATTTGTTTGTCCGCTATGTAATGAATAATGTTTCTGATAAACACATATAAAAGTATTAGAAGTGACTGTTCATGAATATCATTGATAAATTATGTGAAGTCATTAGTAATGTAAGTTGTTATGTTTTATAATCGCCAGCCTGAGTATCTGGAAATAGAAACAGTATTTTTTCCCCTGTTTCACACATTAAGAAAATACGTTAGTTATTGTTTCTCTTTACGTGCGTCGTCGTCGTTCATTGCAGTATTCTGAACGGAACTTGAATTCTTGAGTTGCTGTGTCGTGTGTGTTTTTAGTGGCGGTTTTAATTTAAAAGTTCGAATATACTGTGCATGCATTTACGACAATCGTAATGGTAATAGCGCCGTTAGAGTAGACGCAGAGAAACCAGTGTTATAAGACGTTTACTCGCATGTATTTATAACTTAGATTATTACTGAGTATAGCACATATTCAGCACCCGTGCATTTAATGAGTACATATTGTAGCTAAAATTTATCGGAGCAGTGTAACGTAAATGTAAACATTGTACAAGCCTATGTAAATAAAAGCACGTGGCAATGTTGATGTTTACATGTAGCGGAAATATATAAACTGGCAGAAAATAGAAATTAATCAGGGCTTTTTTGAGTGTTCACTTTATTCCGAATCATCTATAAGCCTCCCCCTGCTTAAGAATTAGGACCACCATTGCTTCCTTCCAATCCTGTCGTAACTTACCCTCCTTCAAAGATCTGTGAAATATTACTTCTAGATATCTGACTAACTCTCCCCCACCAAACTTAAGAGCGCTATTTCTTATAGCATCTGGATTAGTTGCCTTATTCAATTTTAACCCTTTTATTACCTTTTCTGTGTCCCACATTCTAATTGTTAACTTGTTTAAGAGACTCCTGGGCTCCCCAGCTTCATAACTCCAATCATCCTGCTCCTCCTCAAACACTGACAAATACTGGGTCTGCTGCAGTTTTGCCTTTTCCTATCAGTTGTTTCAGCTTGTCCATCTGTATCTTTCCTCTCTCCCTTTACCTTCTTAAGATAACCTAACAATTCCCCTACTTCTTCCCTTTACCCTTCTCTATCATATTTCCTAAACAATACAGTAATTTCTTCCCTGCCTAATCTTTCTTTCTACATAGTTCTATACCCATCCATATCATCCCTTCCTTAGCTCTTGCCATCCATTATTTTCTCCATTTCCCATGCATCTGCCTGCACTTCCATTTTAATATCTTTGTCTTCCATCCACAATTTGTTGATCCTCCAGCACCAATCCTCTTCTGGAGTATAAATGTTACCATTTTTTTTTTATCAATTATCTTTCTAAATTCACTGTACAAGATCTCAACACTATCCCCTTTAGACCAGTTCTCAAACCTACGAGCTAGGTCATTTCCTCCCACATGAAGTGCCACCACCTTGATTTTGCTGCTTCTTCTTATGCTATTAACCCTTTCACCTAGATCCTTGATTTTTGCACCACCAATTGCTGTCTTGTATATCTGACTCTTCTTAACTCCACGCCCCTAAGAAGACTACATCTGATTCTTCCCTCCTTCCATCTTTCTGCTGCTTGCCAACATCTCCTCTGCCCTGAATCTTATTGCCAACCTCCACCTGTTCTACTCTGCATATCCCTCCAGCCTCTCTCCTTGATCGAGACTGTCCTACTTTGACTGTACACCTTGACTTGCTCCCCTATCAGCATCTACATACTGCTTCTTGCCCTCAGCCATTACCTTTACATTTAATAACTTCTCTAACTCTGCTACCTTGTTTCTCAGTTTACCCACTTTTACTTCCTGCTTCTCCTCTCTTCTGCTTTTCCTGTCTCAACCTCCCCATCCTTCTTAGTCCTTCCCAACTCCTCTTCTAATTGCTCCACCCTTCCTTCTAGTCTGCACCTGCCTTCTTACTCCTGACTCTTTTCCTCTAACTTCTCAATCCTGTGTGTCATCTTCTCTTTCCTACTCATCAGCTCTACAACCTCCTCTTTCCACCTGTCCTCTTTATCCTCCTCTCATTTTTATATCGACATTTCCTCTACCAGTTTCCCCAAGATTATATTTCACATCCTTTCTCTCTGCTCCCTACTGCCCCCTTCTACCTGTGTACCTATTTCAATGGATTCCTTTACCTGCCTTTCCCCTTCCATAGCCTCCAAACACCTATCCTCATAATCTTTACACATCCACACCAGCTGCTACAAAACATTTATGTAAATCCTTCTCTTGTAATCCTACACACTTTGAATGAAACTAGGCTCTACACCTATCACACTCAACCCCACTATTCATTCTCTTCCACACTAACCTACATAACTTACATTTAATTCTTAAACCAGCCATACTACACTACCTTGCAAACAAACCCTATTAGTCCCAATTTGTCTTACAAAATAATGGTACTAATAAAATAAGCCCTCTTTCCTGGAACTTCAAGACAAAACAGCTATCACTTGCTAACTTTTTTTACAGTTTTTTTTTAATGCCCCAACCCTAATCAAAATTACTGTTTATTTTTACAACCACTACCAGACACAACTGCAAATAGAAATCTGTCTATGTAACCAATGGAACAGCTACAGCGTGCACACCATAAACCTAACAAAAACTAAATCAATAACACAAATTTTTACAAAAAAAAACTTAAAAATAATCTTATAAGTTAACCCTTAATCCTCACAAACAATAGCTTTCACTAAAAAAATGACCTATATAAAACCGAACAAACTTTCAACCAAACACGGCGGCCAATTTGACTATGCAAACAACAATAAACCACTCGCTGCACACAAATATGACAATTTTACTCTGGTCGAAACCCAAAAACTACATCTCTAATAATGAAACCACTACAAGAACCTTTTAAAAATTTATCTAATAATCCGTTTTTCCTCTCAAACAAGGCACTTCTCTAAGAAAATTAATTAAATCATGGAACAACAAAACCTTTTAACCAACCACGGCTGCCATCTTAGGCCTTTGCCATAAGGGTTTGCCACAAAATTAAAAACAAATTTCCAATGCAGGATGGCTTGAAGACTTATCCTTCTGACTTAAGTAATAATATTTAAAGTAAGTTGTGTCTAAAATAAGATTTTTTTTTTTAACCAAACAGACCAGCACACACTTAGGCATAGTACTTGAATTTGAGAGTAAAAAATGTATTTCAGTAGGTAACTAAGATATAAATTAATAAATTTTCTGGTTATCAGTATGCCTACCACATCCTGTATAGACACATGTACGTATAAAGTGCTCAACAATTTTATTACCAGTGATACCAAGGTTGGCACAAGAAAACACACATTTTCCAGTAGCAAAGTGAGATGACACAATAAGATTACGCGCAATAAGTGAACAAGTAAAGGACTGCATCAATGCACATTTAATTAAAATTCTGTGCGCTTCTTCCACAAACAAGATTACCATATATATAAATGGCAGCAACTGTGCGACGTGGTGCAGTCATAAAACAATGGACTCATGTTTGGGAGGATGTATGTTAGATTCCTTGTCTGGCCACCTTGATATCCATTTTTTATTGCCTTCAAAAATAATGCCAAGCAAATGCCGAGGTGGTTCCTTACCACATGCGACAACCACTTCCTTCTCCATTTCTGATTCCCCGAAGCATAATTTCCATTTTTAATAACCCTGCTCTCGAAACCACATTAACTCTTGAACTGTGACATTTGACGTAAGTGGATTTTACAAAATACAGTATCGTTAAATTGTGACATGCAACTTTCGTGAAGTATGGAATTTGGCGGCTCTGTAAACATTTTAAACGCTGTTTTTGTGCTTGCAATTTGCCGGAAAATAAACTTTTTTCATAAAAAAATTATTTACTATCTGGGCATAGTTAAAATATTTTTTTCCGCAGCAAAAGCACCAAGCCTTACTAACCACATACTCAACCTACATAATATTGTTTTCAAAATTCTTAGCTTTGATTGTGCAGGTACTTAGGTAATACCTTGATACAAATATTTGCAGCTTCCATTATTTTGGTTATTTAAAATCCATAGGTTTCTTTCCAGCTTCGTGTAATCTTTCCCAATGCACCTAGCATGTGCAGGATGCAAACAGTTTTAAGTAAAAATGAAATGTCTTCTACTACAAAGAAAGGATGTAAATGGTTAAATCTTGGAAAATAAGCAAGCATGACGTTTCAAGATAATTTCAGAAAACTAAGAAAAATCAACATTACAGGTCAGGTAACAGAACAAATTTTGACTACCGCAAACAGTGGCGAATTGTGAAGGTACTGCAAAATCATTCATAACAGTCAGCATTTGCAGACACTACAGTTAAGTCCATCAAATGCAAATTAAGTATTTCTTTAGAGTTTGACTGCTTACATACTTTCAAACTGACTTACAACGGACTTAAGCAAACAAGTAGTGTGTTTATTTTTATCTGCAAACATTTAGGACTTTGCCAATGATTTGTAGCTAACACAACTCTGTCAGTCTGCTGAGAGTGAACCAAAATCCAGCTTACTAACAGCTCACTGGCAAATGCTCAATAGCACTGATCGTAACAAAGGCATTCCTACAATGCTGCATACGGTTGCCATCACAATACGCCTCCGAATCAAGGAAGATATCACGGCAATGCACACGATGCAGGGCGGGCAACATAAACATGCCGCGTACCTGTGGTGCCATCGCATCCATCTTTATGAGAGGTGCATCCGCCGTCAGTGTCGCCATCTACAGGTGTGCAACAATCAGACAATCAAACACCCACACGAAACACATACGGACTGGCGTGCAGAACACAACACTTGGAACAACAACAGTCTATGTGACAGGAAAAGGAAGAAGGTGCAGACAGGTGAGGTTAAGGGCAGGAAAGACCGTAGATACACACACATGTAACTGAACTAACGAACTACTGGACAGAGCCCTGCTGGGACTATGAACGAAAAAGCCCAGGTAATTCCACTATACATAGTTACATCATCACAAACAATTATTGGGAAAGGTTTAATAAAACAGGCAACTTTCTAATTACTTATAGCCAGAAGTGACACAAAATTGTTGAAGTTGTGACAAAAGCTGAGCAACAAAATAATATAATAATGCTTGTATGAATATATCATAACTGTACTGGAATAAATGAGTCAAATTAAATCCCCCTCCACCATTAGATATCCAACTCTTTCACATCTGTCTTCTTAGACACATCAACATCAAAATGACATCCCATACTACTCCAGCACTCACCAAAAATTAGCAATGATATAAAAACATATGCTACATTATTCCCAACAACTACAGTATCTTTTTTAACAGAGGAAATGTTACACACAGTTCTGAAGCTACTTTTTCTCTAGAAATTTTTTGCAGCAGGCCCTATTAATTTACAATCGGCTACAACACATGTCAAACTACTAAAATCAAGCACTGATGTGGATGGCACAGCTGTGTAATTAAAATAAATAAATAAATAAATTGACTTTTATGTAATAAAATACTCATGGCAAAGTATATAGTTACTATTTTAGATAAAGGGAACGCAATATATTTGTCTGTTTTATTTTTTAATTTATTTATTAATTTAATATTACAGCGCTCACAATATCTTAGAAATTGAGGCGAAACTCATACCTATATTTGAATTCTTTAAAATTTGTTGTAACGGAGACAAACACATTTTCTAAAACTAAACAACTAAAGTAACAAAATTTTTTTATTGTTTTTACATGCTATCGATAGTAAAATGGTCACTTTTTCCTACATCCTCGAAACAGCATTACCAACCAATCAATATGTATTTTAGTACAGCCTTAGTTGTTAACTTCTGAAGAGACAATGTCCACTTAAAACATAATATTTTATAACTTATCAAAAAGATAAAAACTGACACAGCATAAGTGTAGCTAAATTTGCATTCAACAGTTTATAAAAGAGGACACAAGCACTGGTAAAGCTGAGACACCAGTTATATACTGCCATTGCATAGTCCTTGCAGAGCTCTGAGACAGGAGATGGTACAGTAAGCCAGCTTTCCACTGGCGGGCATTGAGCACCCATGGTGATGTCACGTACCCATGGGCCCTCCGAGGCTATGCATGTCTGCTCGCAGTTCAGGCCATTTCCACAGCAGGTCAAAATACGCACAACCTGCTTGCGTAAGAAAGCCTGTGCAAAGTTATGGTGGGGGAGCGAATGATGGACAATATCCTTTCCACTGTGAATGTCTCAAAGAGTCCCGGCCTGGCAGATTGTGCAGTGCAGGCGATGTATCCTAGTCAAGTTTTCGACATGGATTTTTCACCATAAGATGACATGTAGGACAAACTTCAACATAAGCCAGAATCTGGCATGGTCATTTTTTTAAACATAAATTTCAAGGGTAATTTAATATTTATAGCTATACTAAACTTATCAAGTTTGTTGTGTGTTATAGACTCTAAGTTAACTTAGGATTTTGGCCTAAGGATTTATCAGCATACTGCAATACATATTAAACTTATTTATACATTACTTGAATTGAGTGCAGTATGAGTATTTCCAACATATGTACATGAAAAAACAACGACGTGATGGTTTGATTTTGAAAACTAGATTTATTTCTCACGGGGCATTAAGTGTGTTACTTCGGTCAGCATGCACAAACCATCATTACTATTACACCATACGAAAATAAATGTTAACCTAAATAACAGCAGCTTAACACACGGGAAAGTAATTTTATTCACAGTTATATTTTATAATTTTATATGAAGACAGTTTGATGATATAATCAATTAGCTTTATAGTCTCTTATTGAGGAATACACTGGTTGGTTATTTTGCAAAATATAATAACCTCGGTAATGCCTGAAAACGCTATAGTTTCCCAAAAATCAAGATGATATCGTCGCGTGGATTTGTATGTGTTGTTACGTACAGTACCACAAAAAATATTACTTCATAAAAATTCTATTCACCATAAAAAACTGTTTTTTATGAAGTAATATTTTTTGTGGTACTGTACTTAACACATACGAATCCACGCGACGATATCATCTTAATTTTTGGGAAACTATAGAGTTTTCAGGCAATACCGAGGTTATTATATTTTGCAAAATAACAGAAAATAACCAACCAATGTATTCCCCAATAAGAGACTATAAAGCTGGTCGATTATATCATCAAACTGTCTTCATATAAAATTATAAAATATATCTCCACATATATTCTAAGTTTTTCAAAGCCTAGCAATCTAAATATCCCTACAACTTTAATGGACACGTTGGTTATCATTGTAGGAAGTGCTGCTGCAGTAATACGAAGCACATCTTGTCCCTACAGTGTGAAAGCAGTTTCCATTGCACAGTTCTTCTTGCGTATAACCCAAGTAGTAAGTCTGCTGCTTGGAACTACACGAGCACAGCCTCAGAGTATCGCCTCCAAGGCGAACCTCCTTGAGCTTGACTTAACACGAAACAAGGCCTTTCCACAGCTAGATGTTCGACACGCACCCCAACTGTGACATCAGGTATGATGATGCTGTTGGGATGCACGCCCTAACATGCACCAGTGGAAAGCTGGCTTAACATCACACAGCACACTAACATTTTCCATTCAGCTCCTACAGCAGCCGGCCTCGACTAGCTACCAACAGGCAGGGGTGTACACAGACCAAGGTTGTAACATCTCAATGCAGTACTTGCAAACATTTCTACACACTAAACACCAACCGTAATAAATTTGGGGTCAGGATGGTTCCAACACATTTATTCTCAGTTCTGCATAACCAGTAGTTCATACCACACCAGAATATGTAATTATTAATTTCATTGTAAATACACAGTACGGACCAAACAAGTTTTCCTTAATAAACAACTCAAACACAAATCATTTTGTCTCTGTTGTTATGTATTTGAAACTGCATATATTACACTAGCCACACTTCAATAAGGACTGTTGCACAAGCTGGTATACATGTTGCTATACAAGACTGCATGGATGATTTCTGCAAGTTAACAAAACAGCGATGGAATACTTTATGTAATTTGTAATAATTCAGAACTGTATAGTATTTATTCCTCAACTAAAAATTGTGAGTCAGGAACAAAATAACAAACCAAATAGTGTTTTGTGCCTAATCAAAACATCAATTTACCAATTCGCTAACATATTTAGATATCACAGTCTGATGAAGAGACAAGTAAGCTAAAGGGCAAGAGAAGGCACACGACCTAAACTTCACCGCACTGCCGGTGAAGACACTATACATATATTATATATTACATTACTGTACACTAGACCCCCGATTTTACGAACCCTGGATTTAACGAAGGTAGCGATTCTACGAATACAATCTCAGGAACCCTCAAAAAATAACAAAATTCTATGACAAAAAAATTTTTTAAGGAATTACATTAACGATGAATAAAACATATATTATCTAATTCACGGCATTCAAATATGAATTGTAGAGTTGCAGTTATTACTTGGTAAGTCACAATATTAAAAATAAAACAAAAGTAGTGAAAATCCGTTAAAAAATGTGGCAGTGACAGTTAGAAAACTGCGCGGCGGCGGCACCGCCGCTTGTGCCAAGCTGGCCGGCCTGCCTGTCTCCATCAACTACGACGTAGTTGGATCTATATTGAGGTCGTACTATAGCCGCAAAGTTCAAGCGCATGCACATTTAACTGTAGTACAGCCTCCTAGGCTGTTTCACGACGTCTTATATCTCTCTCGCCTCCCGCCGAATGTGTTTACGTTTTTACAAATTATTTTTTCTTTATTGGGTTAACACCATACGTACCTAAAACAATTAACTTAGCGCATAATTTGCTTAAAATGCGTTACTTCGTCTCGTAAAACGTGCATTAAACAAGTGAGCACGATAATAGCGCTACCTATCAGCTACGTGTAGAAACATTTGTCTCCGCTATGGTTATGTCGAACTTGAAAAATAAATAGAAGACCGTGTATTACGTAATCCCAGAACTCCTAATTTATTTTTGCCGCATATACTGGCTGTGCAAGTGATTATTTGCAACCAGTTATACATGTAATTCTCAAGATTTTAAGTAAGAACGTCACAAAACGGCGTTTTTAGAACATTGAACGTAGGTACATGCTACGGTGCCGCTATCTATCTACCATCTTGTGAACGTTCGTACAGTTGCGCTTTGCGCTATATGTCTGCTCTGCACGCTACTTATATGTACGTTCGTATACAATTCACCAAACGCCGATGGATTGTTTTAATAAAACTGCGCAATGAATAAATACATCTGCTCTTTCCTTCTTTCTTTGGTGAATAATTTACAAGGGCATTGTGCTAGTAACGAATGCCTACTTTTTTTCCATTGAACGCTACGCAAATCAGGCTATTCGCTCGCAAGAAGGCACTCGACAGCTCGGTTTTCTCATTTTCTTAGGACAAAGGTCGGTCATATTTATTGTTTAGCGGCGTTCTTTTAATTGTACGATGTCTGCCTATTGATATAAATTTATATTTCAACTATCACTTGAGTTATTTTTTCGTTAAATGCTACGAAAATCGGGCTATTCGCTCGAGAGAAGACACTCGGAATCTTGATTTTGTCATGTTTTTAGGACAAGGGTCGGTCATATTGTTTAGCAATGTTTTTTTGATCATAAGACATCTGCCTATTGATATAAATTTATATTTCAACTATCACTTGCTTTATTTTTCCGTTAAATGCTACGGAAGTCGGGCTATTCGCTCGAGAGGAGACACTCAGAATCGCGATTTTCTCATTTTTTGGGGACAAGGGTCAGTCATATCTACCGCTCAACAGTGTGACGTCTAGCTGCTGATATCAATTTATGTTTACATTATTAGGTTAATTAATTTCCCGCAAAACGCTACGGGAGTCGGGGCCCGACTAGAGACACTTTGCAGAAAAAATGCAATTTTGAAATTTTACGTTATGGTCAGGGGGAGGGGGATATATCGCAATCGATTTTACGATGGTAGCGATTTTACGAATGTGATGAGAGGAACCGTGAATATTCGTAAAATCGGGGGTCTAGTGTAGTATTAAAATGATTTGTATGTATTATTTTTTTTTACCGTTAGGTCTACAAGTAACCTTCAAACCGTTACTAGTACCTCCCTACTTTAAGTATAATTTTTAAGCCATTAATATAAGCTTGAAATTCATTAAATTAATCACAATAACAACACTGTTTTTGGCTTCATTATTTTTCTGAAGTGATCTATGCTCAAATGGCATGCATGGGTACCGAAGGGAGGAGAGAATGGAGTCATTTCATCACATGACTGGCCAGCAACCTGTTGCACCATTCCTTCCATTTTAATATATGCATGATTTGTTCTGTAGTCTCTCAACTGGAAGGTTTAACATGCATTTAGTTGATTGGTATAGTACATAGCAGCCTGGTTGAGAGAGTTATGAAGGATGTGGGGTGGATAAATTGGCTTTGATGCTAAGAGGAACTTCAAACGAAGAAGCTATTGTTTGCAATCTGGTAAGGTAAGGGGACTTTTATGTCTGAATCTGGTAAGATAATGGGACTTAATGTCTCATCAACAGCGAGGTCATTGAGATGGTGACGCACAACTTAGTACAACGACAGGAACTGGGAGAGAATTCGGCCATGGTCTTTCTAAGGAACCATCCCAGCGTTCGCCTGGAGTGATTTCTGGAAACCATGAAAAACCTAAATCAGGATGGCCGGAACTGGGGATCGAACCAGAGTCCTTCCAAATGCTAGTCCAATGTGTTACCGCTGTGCCACCTCGCTCAGTTTTTTGCAATCTGGTAGTGCCTGCCCTGAGCTGAGCAGAAGGTCTGCGCAGTGATCTCTGGTCATCAGGGCGTCATATTGCTGAATGAATAAACAGGGTGGTTTGAAACCAAACTTGCTGCTGTCTCATATTTCTGTATGGTAGATCAGCATTACTCATTATCATTTCAACGGACGTTTCATCAACACTGTTGGGAGTACTGAAGCATTGAATCGCCTGACTTTGAAAGGATTTCACTGATGCTGTCCAGGTAATTTGTAAATGTGGAAGTTGTATGTCGTGTGTCACTATTTCAGCGCCTTGCTGATCCATGTCTAGAGTGGTTGTCAACATTTTGCAGGGCTGAGGTTTCATGTGTGGGTGCTGTCTCTGCACCTTGGTTGCTGGATTCTCGTTTTTACTTCTTTCCAGGTTTTAGAGAGGCAAACATTATTACAACTCAGCCAATGCACTTATTTACAAAGAAAAACAAGTCTAAATTTAGAATGTTCTCAATTTCCATGTACAATACTTACTGCAAAACTTTCACATCTGTCAAATGCTGATGCATCACATGAAATGTTTTAGCTTGTTAGCAGCAGTCAAATGGTGTTGATGAACAAAGACAATGCTTTACCTTGTTCCTGCTTGCTCTTCTCCATCGCGAGGCAAGCGGTCCGCCATTCCTGGAGTTCTGGCGAGGGGATGAGACCAGCCGAGCCCGCAGCATTGTCCTTCCTCGCCTGCCACCAGTTGTGGTCGTCCTTGCTGATGATCTGCAACACAAGTTAAGCACCCATTAGTGGTCATCAGGTTCATCCCGTGGCACCGTAATATGTAACCCTACCTTTCTCACATCTA
>PNEQ01002572.1:0-39219 GCA_003012365.1 Medauroidea extradentata | reverse complement strand
TACAAATAGTGCATATCGCGTAGTTCTTCATTCGTGTAGCCGATGCCATCCATAACACGAACAATACTGCACGATGCGATCAGCGAACAAGAACGAAAGCACTAGACGTTCAAATGCTAGCCAAGAAGAATCCCTTTTGACTCTGTGGACAACTACACACAGCAGTCTGCGCTGCTCCTCTGATCAGCACGTAGCGGAATACCACTTCCCCCCGCCCCCCCTTTTTTCCACACCTGCTGAATCACCCAGAGTGCAACGATTTGCGCACCTAACGAAGTGTCTTGATTTTTTCCGAGCAGCTAGCGTGAATTTCTTCGTGGCGTTCATTCACTTCACACACTGTGAAGTGGTGGAGTGGTCCACGCACTCGGCCCTCATCCACGTTGACGTGAGTTCAAGCCACGAGTACGACAGTTCACACTAGATATTATGTGCACTGCTATCTTATTCGTTTAATGTAATTAGATACAAGTAGCACACAAAGTGACGTAAATTGAATCTTTTTCCGCAACACAAAAGCAATTGCCCAAATTAACATTTTTATCTCATGCAGTCTCTACTTCAAAACACTTTTGTTGTTTTACATACAAAAAGCAACTATGGTGTTTTTCATTTTATCTGTTTATTATTTATTTTCTTTTATAGGAGGAAACAATGTACCTTTTGAAAACTTAACATGAACACGCATGTTTAACAGATTATTATTTCCGACGCTGATTTCAAAATACAAATTTAACAAAAAGGTGTCTTGTACGTAATTCTAACCGAGGTCTCCGGACCAGGAGTGGACCACTCTCACCAAGCGACGAACAGCAGTTAAAGCTTCGGCTGTCTGCAGTGACTTCACACTTGGTTCGCCTTTCCCTAATTTGAACCAGCTATGATCACAGTAGATATCGACGATCTGGCAACAACGCTTCCCGCGGCACGAGTCAGAGTTTGCGCGCTCACGTCTTATTGGCTACAGTATTTAGGCTGTAGTTTGAAAACTGTGCATCGGAGACCCAAGGTTCCTATATTTTTCTGACTCTGCGTAGTGCCCCCGACCCGTGGTTTCAGTTTGTCGGTAACCTTTAGGAACACCCTGTATACTGACAGCAAATATAATTTATAAATTTAAATAATCCTTTGTTGATATTTATGCCTGTCTACCAAACCTAATTCTCTGTTAAGACTATTAAGGGAACGAAAATACGTGAAATGTGTTTTTGATTATTCCTCCACATCTAGCAAACTCTTCGAGATATATATTTGCTTAAAAATTATGATTATGTAAATACCCGAAAAGTAGGTTCAGAATTTTTCGTAATTATGAAAAGGGAGAAAATGTAGTTTATATGAATCTTCAATGTAGCTGGAACTGAATGACCTACATTTGTGATTTTTACTTCACTTTGATACTTACACAAATATCTAAGATGGGATTTCAAAACATTTCGAAATTCAATACTTTAGGGGGTGGAAATATGTGAAAAATGTTTTAGGTTATCACTCTATATCTATTGAACCATTTATTTGAGATATCAAAGTGATTTTGGTTTCAGGATTATACCCAAAATAAAATTAAAAACATTAAATGTGTTTCCAGGCCATAAACTGTATCAGTGTTTTACATTCATAAACTATATTTATCGTCATAGACACTTTGAAATTTTAGATATCAATGTCATTTTTGCTTAAGAACAATGCTACTTGAATGCCTGGAAAGTAATAACATGATTTCTTTTATATTTGACATCTACAGAGGTGAAAAATGGTGCAAGAGGTAAGTTTTTTCAATAATTCATTGATATATCTTGGACCTACAGGGCTATCGTTTTTGTTTTTCAAGTCTATGATACACCCATAGATATATCTTGGACCCAGAGGGCAATCGTTTTGTTTTTCAAGTTTATGAGATACTCATAAAAATAAAATATTCTGACATGTTATTCAAGGGTTCTTCTAAATTCAGTCTCTAACGGACTGAAAAGACGAGGAAATATATTTTAGAATCACCCTTGATATTGTTCGAATCGTTCGCGATATAGATATGTAGGTAAATTGGCTTTATGTTCTGTCGACAGCGGGTTATTAGAGACAGTGACACACAACTTGGTTCAATGAGGAGCTATTGTGGGAAACCATGAAAACAGAAATCAGAATGGCCTGTTCGATACCCAGGTCCTCCCGAATGTGAGTCCAACATGTTACCGTTGCACTGCCTCACTCAATCATTTGAGATACAAAGCTGCTTTTCACTTCATGGTGATGACTATGTAAATTATGGTTGTAAATATATTTTAGGATATTTCTAAATTCAAATCCTCTAGGTGGCTATACATATTTTTCAATTAAGTGTCAATTTAACTGTGACTATGTGTTATCTTAATTTTCAGTTCAATTGTATACTTATTACAAATGTCTGTCTACAATGTGTAACTAAGATTTTTTGAAATTCGACGTCTAAAGGGACTAAAAACATAAAATTTGTTTTCGATTAGCCAATGATATGTATCTAATTAGTAGAGATACCAAGGTGTTGTTTTTTTGTTTCAGAATGATGCGTATGGAAATATCTAAAGAACAGTTATATGTGTACGGTATTTACTGAATAAAATAACTTAATTAACAGGAGGGGGACTTTGTTCATAAATATTCAAGACAGACGATCCAAAAAGCAAGTACGACAAGTGATAAATAATTTAAACCGCTGTTACATTCGGAAATTTTATTTACTAGATATGTTGTGATAAATACTTTCGACATTACATGGAGCAGGTAGCCTAGAGTTCATTTCTACATTCTCTATTAACCACTGTGTATGCGTGTGCAATAATAAAACTGAATAAGTCACTGGAAACAGTTCTCCCTTTATGCAGAAGATGGTCTGAACATAAGTTATAACCTCCGTCCTTCCTCAATTTCCCCTGTGGTGGGTGTAAATTTTTACCATAGTCTGAAGGATATATTATTTTGATAGAATACGGGTTGGGACATGTACAGTCACTAAAATTAATAAAAAATACTAAGTAAGTTCTTATCTCATATTTCAACTGCTTTTCACTAACATAAAACTAGGGTTGTACAAATAATATATTGTACCCCACCCTCAAAATTTACTGTGGGGGGGAGGGATACAATGTACCCCTGTATTCCTGCGCCACTGCTGTTGACCGAGTCACAATCTTGCTGTCGTAACTGCATTTATATTCAGTGTGTTACAACCCACAATTCTCAGTTATGGTAGTGCCAGTGCACCAGCACTTAACGTGCATCACGGGAAGAGGAGGGCGAGAGCATTGGGCCATCACATCACAAACTCAGTTGAAACCCATCAGTCAGGTGCAATACATGTACATGACTTTGCTATATAGCTATAACAACTGTAACAAGCTATTGTTTTTATGCACATAAACATAAATGCAACTGAACTGTACACTGAAAATAAGTAAGTACATGCACTTTGTACTTCTATAATTGACACAAGTTATTATTAAATTAATCGAATCCTAACATTTATTAATTAATATGTAACGCACACCACTAACCTGCAGTATGTCTCCGGTCTTGAATGCGATGCCCGCCTGGGCACAAGGAATGAGGTCGTCGTCCAGGGGGTCATAGTCGAACTGCGCCCTAACGAAAATCTGCAAAATGTAAAAAAAGGTAGCTATCATCATCCTTTACACACCACCAGCCAACTAGCTGGCTAAAGACCCTTTTAACATATGCCTACAACATATAAAGCCACATGCAGGAATATTAACATGCATCTAAAAATTAATTACTCTTAACGTAATACACAGGAGATAAAAATTTCTACTACTAACAAAAATCTCTAACTGGCAAAATATTTAAATAATTTCTAATTTAAAAATAATTTTTTATAGGTACCAGTAGTACTTTTTAACATTTTTACATTAAAAAGTCTGAAACATATTTTGTGTACTACAGTAAAAGAACATTCCATTGTTACAAATTGCTAAATGTCATTATAGGCCTAGCTCAAAACATCTCTCAGTTTCCTAAATAATTTATGCTCTTATTATTTTTTTAAATCAGGAAACAGTGTTTTCCCGATTTTCCTCATTTAAATATTTCACAAAATGATTGTGCTTTTAAAATTTTTTAATACCGTCATTTGTTTAACTTACAATATTTGCTTGTTTCATTATTTTATATGTTTACTGCTGAATAACGGACACAGTGCTTTCAAAACCTTGTAGGAATCACATGTCTTTTATTTCAAAGGGTAGGCGAATATCAGTGTAACACATGTATAGCAAGGTAAAAATGGTCATCAAAATGTTATAATTTTTGACTCATAATTTTAAATACAAGTTCTTCACTGTGTGGTTAGGTGTAAGAAAAGGCCGTCATGCCTTAACGTTGCCACAAGAAAGCAAACCCTTACTATTATTATTACTATTATTATTATTATTACTACTATTATTATTATTATTATTATTATTATTATTATTATTTAAGTGTTGTTTCTGAATGAAATTTTATGTGAAAATAAAAATATTACACACCAAAGATATTGACTGTATAAATACAGATCTCTACCACGCTGTGTATCCAAGAGAATCTGCCTTCCTTAGAACAAATTTCCAATAATAACAATTACACATTGTCAACACTACACAAAGAAAACCATCTATTAACAACAACCTGATAATCAGTGGAATTCTTTACAGTATTTTTTTCCTAAGTTCAGTTCCAAACATTCAATAGAACTAGATGCAAAAAACAACACAAGTAAATATTGCAGACCTATGTACATATTAAATTTAAAATAAAAATTTTGAAGCCCGACTGTTACTCCGACAAAACTAACTACTTTTCAGCATGCAAATAATCCTGAAAAAATTAATTCAGGTATCCAAAAGGACAATGGTAAAATGCAAGGCATGAATAGAAGGTACAGGAAAAACTAAGTTAATTTAAAACATATACTTTGAAATAATACACATTTTTATTTTAGCAAGTAACAAGCAATAAAACATTTTACAATATCACAAACAAAATAAAAGCAATAACAACTAATGTAAATGTTAACATGACTAGTTTTCTTATAGCAGTTTCTGTACACACATACACACAACGATTATTAAAATTAAAGCAAAAAGCAGCAAACAAAAAAAATATTAACACAGCTAAAAATAAAGTTAAATCCCACTGGTTATTGTAAATGTTACATACTTAAGGTAAACAAAGCAAACAATACACGAAGCATTTACAATAGAGCAAGTTTTAGTTTTAATTGTGAAGAGACTGCTGTAAAACCAATAAAGTACAAAAGCATGGAAACCCTACTGTTGGAACATTAATTGCACAAACTATTAATTACATTGTACACAAAACTAACTGTTTGAAATTGTTAACCACTTGTATGTTATACATTTTATGTAATAACCATTTTGAAACTATTTGAATAAAACATGAAGACAATTCATTTAAAAATTTGAATTTTGTATGCAAATATTACTATTTTATAATGTTGTCTACATTTACAGTAGTGGTAATAGTGAAAGAAAATTCCATATTAAACATTGTATGTAAGAGGTTTCATGCACATCTGTAAATGTATTTTTAGTGATACAGGTTTTAATTTTTTACATAGTTATCAATGCGCAGTATGCTGCAGATACATATTACACATCCACCACTTTTTCTTCTATGTATATTTCTGCATTCTATTTCTAGCTGAGCAGTTTAAATTCTTTTACACGAGAAAAATTGTTGATCCAAAAAGAAACAACGTCCACTGCTTCTATTATTATTTTCAATTATGTTTATTAGCAAAAGTATAAAGAATAAAAATTATTTTTTCAAGGATAAGTTAATTTACCCAAAACTTGTTATTAAATTGAGATTTTTAAATAACAATGTTTTATTTCAGCACAGTAGATCCTAACTGCTTGTGAACCAAATTTTTATCATCAAAGACCTCAACTACTGTATGTCTTAACTTCATTTCATTTCCACCACACCAAGTTTCATAATATTCACAATATATAAATTTAAAATTTCTAATTTATGTTTTAGTGGAAGCAACAATACATATTAAAAAAATTCACTAAACTTAATATACTATTTCCTAGTCCTTCAAGTCTTCAACTAAATTCTGTTAACACTTCAACCAAATAAGAACAGCATTAAAAAGCACCACATATCGTGTTAAAGGATCAATTTATAATATTTTTATATGTTGATGAAAACGGAGAGTAAAGAAGGTGAAAGTTTGAGGGAGTGACACAGTGGTTATTTACAAAGTCAGAGAAGCAAGATCAAAAAAGGGTGCGAAATCTAGGCAAAAATAATAGTGCAAGTAGAGCAGTAAAAGGTAAAAAAGATGTGAGGAAGGGGAGATAAGGGACGAGTAGTGATAGAGTGGACTAAGGATCATAGGGAAATATAGCCAAGAAGAACAATAGAAGAAAGAGAGTGAAAATGGAAACAGCATGGAAATTTTCAGTCAATGGAATATTGTAAAGTAAATTGGAACATTTTGAATGTAAGTGTTTTCTTAAATAGCCTGGTTGAGTTTAGACTATAAAGAGTGAATTCTCCCGTCTAACTGTAAGTGACCTGTTACCCATGAGCAGTAGGCCACCCCATGATCTGTAGTAGATGCTGAAAGCCACTATTCATTAGATGTTAGATGAATAGTAAACCCCTACAGGTTAGTAGGTTAGTTAAGTGGCCTTTAGTTACATCTCATTGACAGCAATTTCGTTAGAGACAGTGACTCACACAAACTGACACTGACAGGAACTAGGAGAGGAATCGACCATGACCTTTATTAAGATACTAACCTAGCATTCGCCAGGAAAGATTTCTGGTGACCATGGAAAATTGAAATCAATATGGCCAGAGCAATCAGTCGAACACAGGTCCTCCTGAACGCAACTTTAAAATGTGTTACAGTTGCGCCACCTCACTCAGTACTTGGCCCCATTCCTAAAAAGTAGTTATGCCCACACCCAGAGTCAAAGAAGGGGGGATCCGGCGGACGTGCAATCCCCCCCCCCAGAAAAATTTAGTTTTTAAGGTGCAAAATGGTGCTATTAACGGAATTTCTTAAACAAAAAAATTTAATATACCACTTTTAAAAATTTGTAATATTTTACAGATAAAGTATACATACAACGACAAAAGGAAAAAGGGGGGGGGGGAGGACCCCACGGGCCCCTCTGCATCTGCGCCTTATCTTACAGCAATGTTACTGCATGGCAACTTCCACGTCAGGCCAAACCATGACAGACCACAGAGACAGGAGCTATTGTCATGGTTCAGGCCGTAGGTAGAGGACGTAGAAGACATTTAGGTTCCTAAAAAGTATGTGCACTGGATGGTGTCACCAACATTACTTTTCCGATTAACATCTTTGTAACCGTTGTCTTTGTGGGTTTATAGTTTATTTACTACACACTACTTCGTTACTCATTGTGGTTTTGTTACATTTTCGAATATACTGATGTACTGGCTAGATTCCTACAACCAAATTACACATATAATATTTCGTACATACTTGTTCACAATTCCTCTGGCTTTTTAATGCTATTTTTTTCCCTGTCTAGTAGGGTTTCTAGAACTTACAACATTTTGCCACAATGGCACACGGTACATTTCAGTTTCAGATATTTTATCACAAACCTTCATTGCAAAAATTATTTAAAGATCACAAATTGTTTATGAATTAACACCTTACTAACACATTTTACATTTAATCACAACATTTCATAATATCGACAAATGAATGGATAACAACCTTGTTTCACTGCAACATTAATTTCTTATATCGGGCTATTTAAAGATATGGAACGAAGTACCACAAACCAGCCACAGCAAGTCATCTTGAAACTAAGCATTTTAACAACTGGGAGTGGAATATAGACATCAAACATTATGTCACACTCTGAAATGTAACTAAATGTTTATAACTAACATTAAGGCCCATAATTTAATTTACATTAAATTCCTAATTACAAGATCGTACCCCTCAGGTTTCAATATGATTTACACATAAATCACAAAATAATATGTAAACAGAAATCAGACTATTATAAACACAATTCTTTAAAACTCTTTTCAATGTAGGCCTACGATAACAAAACCCTTTCCAATGAGCTATTGCATGAGCAGCACAACTGCACTCAAACATAATGCACAAGTGTCACAGTACAGTAAATATTTTTACGGGACAGAACAGTTATCAGTGTATGTGTTTAAATACCGGTCTACTGCTTCAGAAAACTACTGTACAATTTTAGTCAGTAATAAATTTGTAAAGTAAACTGACTGAATCTAGATGTTTAACTTGCCAATTAACTATCACTGATGAAATGTGGTATGGTTGGATTGTAAACAGTAAAAGTGACACTCTACATAAACAATTATGCCACAACCAATTTGAAGTCATGCTCCATGCACTAGCAATTATTATGAAACTGTCAGGTTGTATGAATTACTTAAAAGAAAACTGAGAGGTCATCAATAATATGAGCTGTGATATGATCTATAAATTTTCAGAGCTACAGTGTTTCAACTACGCTTAATTATCTTTTTATAGTTATTCCCTCTATTAGCTATGCACAAAATATTCAAACAAGAGGTTAAGAAATTTGATAAAAGCAGTACTGCCATCAACTATAAAGTAATTGTAATCTAGTATCACTGCTGCTCAGGCAATTACTGTACTTGTATGTTATTTTTTTGTTTCCACCAGTTTACTCTCCCTGACAAAATTAAAATTTACAGAAATATTTTAACTTTTCAGTACTTAACACATCCAAAATTACTGGTATGTACAATAGTCTTTACGTTAAAACCCCCAGTTGAACACAAAGGAAAAACTTTGCACAAAAACTGTAAAATGAGAATATGTGAAACTCTTCACAAGAAGCAATCAATCACGGCATGCATACCATCACTGATGTTACTAACAGTAAAGGATGCGTAAGGCAAACCAAAATAAAATAACGAAATATGACACCCGTAATTGGTTTCAACATACTGTATTTCATTTTGTTTATTCATAAAATAACACTGCTGTATCACATTACACAAAGTTTAATAGTAAATTGTACACTCAAAATTTGTACATATAGCCAAACCCAGTTGCTTATATGTGCACTGTTATAGCAGTTTGACATTTTCGTTTGAAATTAACACTGGATTTCTTTTACTAGAAAATATACACTATCAAAATTTGTTTATATTTGTCATAGAATAAAAATGTTGCAATTATGGCATCACATACATGACTCTTTCAAATACGTTTTGGTCATCATAACTCACACAGCCAATCAAAACTTCTCATCACAATCTGAAAATGTTTCATGTTTTCTTTATTCTTGCTTGTCATACATTTCTGTAAACACATTTCTTATGTATAATTACTTTTACACTCACTTGCATCTCTATCTCAAGTTGCATCCATCATCTGTACTGCCAATCCCACTAACATAACAATCTCCTTGCACATTATTACTACATACAACATTCCCACCTTTCTCTTGCTCCCTGCTTCTACTAGGATAAGAAATAATATTTAGCGTATTTGATATTTTACCTACTTTAAAAACATATGCATTTATTTCCTAACGATCTTTACCTGTAGTCTTATCATCTTATATCTTTTAAATAAATTTCCTGTAAGTCGAAAATTTTTCATTATTTATTATTTTTAATCTTGTACGTTTTCTTAAAGCTTATGCAATTATGTATGTTCCTATATATTTGGTATTGGTTTGTAACATAATTTAAAATTAAGTATTAACGTGATGACGGTATATATTTCTTCTAACAGAAAATTATAATGAAATGACTGAGATAAATTTAAATTGCAGAGGCACCTAAACTCAAACTTACACACTATATATTTTTGCTCATTGGAAAAAAAAAACTTGCTTAAAATATTCTTTACATTTAAAAACTGCATTCTCAAACCACAAATATATATTACTAAAAATAAAACTGCATTCTCAAACCACAAATATATATTACTAAAAATAATGAACTCACTATGCAACAGAAAATGTTGCATCTATTCATGTTATATGTCATTTACTGAAAGTAACTTGGGGTGTTACATTAGTTCAGTATTGCTACAGCATTGGACAATGACGAAATTTTACATATTCTCATTCCATAATGTTTGCTTTTTAACAAGTGGCAGCATTAGCCTTTGTAACAAATGAAGGAAGGGGCTATGTAATGGTTTAGGGATCCCGGCTCAACTCCCAATTGGGCTGCATATACACTTCAAATTGCCAAATACCTAAACATAATAACCTAATGTAATTCTTGAATTATTTCACCTTGGCCAATTTAGTGTCAAAAATTTAATAATTTTGAAATTTTCTTATTCTCCAAAAATTTTTGCCACATTTTCTTACATTAAAATGTTGATAAAGCGGTCAGAAGAAAAGTACTAGTAATGTGCACAATTACAATAATTTGTCATTTGTTGAAAAGAGCAACTAGCAGGCAACATTTCTCTACTCTTATGTACCTCTTCAGAAATTCACTTTCTAACAAATCAGATACTCGACAGCATTCAGAAGGCAGATAAATGCATAGAGCAACCTTAAATTTACACATGCCTGCATGCACACATGTACATGCGAACACATGTATGCACATACACACACACGCATATATATATATCTTGCATTCTATCATTTCCCAGACCCCTACCACTGCTGCCAGCCTGACAGTTCCAATATATTTCATTTAATAACTTGAGCACTCTACCAATAAGTATGAAACAATTCATTCCAAGAAAACTGTTTTCTTAATGTCACAACACTTGACATTCTTTAATGAGAAAAAAAAAAAAAAAGGACATGTAGGTAATAAAATTGATTTTAACTACAGTATGCAGAATTCAGACACAGCGCTAGAAAACTCCAAAAAAATCTCACCCATTCAAACTTAACGAGCAAATATGCTGTATTCAAAATTTGTGTCTTATTGTTGATATGGCTGGATTGTAACGAGCATGATTTTTTTTACAAAACCTAACTACTTCAAAATAAAACATAAGATTAACAACAATATACTCAGACACAGTAATGTGAGAAATTTTCAAAACTATCACCTTTCTTGCTTCTATGGTATACTATTGTAAACTTGATTATTTATAGCAGGGATGGAGGTGGTAACTACAAATGTTTGAAATCAAAAAAGATAAGCTGTTCACCTATAAATATTACAAAAACATAATTTCAAGTAGAAATAAATACAATGTTAAAGTTGGCAATCACTTTTTATAAACTACGTACACAAACACATACACGTTGTTTTACACAATGTAACATAATTTTTGTCAAGAGGCCTGTGATTACACTCAACCTACAGTTTTCAAAAAGATTACAATCAGATCAAAATCAATGTCATAATTTCTTATTGCCTTATGGTCACCAATAATAATAACTGAAAAAATGACTCAAAAATAAAAGCAAAAATAAAAGCTCGTTTTAGGCCTTAATGCTCACATTCATAAGATTCACATAATTTTATTTTGTAATGAGATGGAAAAAGTCAATGCCATACCAGTATGAAAATTACTATGACAAAATAAAAGAGAAAGAGAAGGAAGTTTCTTAAGTAATTTTTTAGTGAAAATAAGTCCTATGCATAATGTGGAGGGATAGTAACACATTATGTTCCTGGTTAATATATGACATAACACTACA
Source organism: Medauroidea extradentata (assembly GCA_003012365.1). Lineage (NCBI taxonomy): Eukaryota > Metazoa > Arthropoda > Insecta > Phasmatodea > Phasmatidae > Medauroidea > Medauroidea extradentata. The sequence continues at coordinate 27,529 of PNEQ01002572.1, read as the reverse complement.
CAGATCGCAAAAATATGAAAGTAAGAATAGCTGGCTCAAAATGTGTACAATAGAACCCTGTTACAATGTTTTTCAAGGGACCCATGAAAAAAAAAAAAATTACATGCAGGAAAATGTTAGAAGCAGGAATCAATATTTAAATGGATATGACACAGAGGTAACATCCAATTTCATAATTTACATGGTAAATCCACCTATAATTAGATCAAATGGTGCTGCAGTTAATGTGCTATCAGAAACATAATCAGTACGTGTATCTAAAACATACTGACAAACCTTAACAGGTGTTAGTTGAGTAAACAAAGAATGGTTGATGTAGGGAACCCATGGTCCAGCTCACATAGGAAGCATTGCAGATGCTTCCAAAGTATGAAAAATGTAAACAATTTTTGTAATATTTAGGAAACTACATACTTGCTTGACAGAAACAAATTTATGGTTATGAAATAGCTTTACCGAAAGCAGTAATAACGTTAAGATTTGTACATTTAACAAACCTCAGTCATGTTGAAAAGGGGTGCCACTACCCTTATTTCTTTGAAAAATGTATGAAACAGTAAAAAGTTATTTTGGTCAAACACAATTAAATGGCTGCAAATTTAGAAAAATAAATGTCTTCTTGCAAAAACTGTTTAACGCTTGTCGTTTCAGGGCAATCATTAAATGTTCGATTTCACAAGAAAGCACTATTGGCTACCAAGTATGCAAACAGAACCTGTGTGCCACATTAGAGTAATGTGTGGGCAGTTGGTTTGTGGTGACTCAGAATCATAAGCTGCATTGTGTAGTGAGTTGCAACAATAACATTGGTGTGAGTCGTGCTTCCCTCTCCTCTGATCCCTTATTAACTTAGTTATAGTTCCGCTTCCAGAACAGGGCAGAAGACTGAAGACCACCAATGCACACTTCATTGTACGCTGCATTCATTGTGCTACAAGTCGACATGGCACCAACACAGACATGACAGATTTTGTTCTGATGTACGGTGAAGTGAAAGGTAATGCACAAGCTGCTGCAAAATTGTATCACAAAAGATTCCCAGCACGGAGGCAACCTCATCACACGACCTTCACAACTGTCACTCAGTGACTGTGTGAAACCGGCATGTTCAAGGTGCGAAGTGGCACTGTTCACCCAACGAATGTACGGTATGTACACCTAATGTGGATGAAGAAGTTCTCAATATTGTAGACGAAAACTCATCAACAAGCACCCGTGCCATTGCGCACAGAATGGGAGTGCCCCATTCAACTGTATGGTGTGTGATGCACAAGCAACTGCTACATGCCTACCACATGCGAAAGGTGCAGGCATTGTCACCAGTGGATTTTACTCTTCGACACGCTTTTTCTCAGTGGTTCCTCCATTAATGCACAGAATATCCACACTTTACATCCATCGTCTTGAATACCGAAGAACCATCTCGGGTTACTTTAACAGTAGGAACAGTCACACGTAAAACGACACCTATCTTCATGCAACTGCCATAGTAGCGAACCAGCAACGATTCTCTGTGAACATCTGGGCGGGTATTGTCGGCGACCATCTCATTGGGCCCTACTTGATGCCGTGAAGATTGAATGGACACTTGCACTGCCAATTCCTGCAATTTACATTGTCAGATTTACTCCAGAATGTTCTGCTTACGGTTCGGCAACTTACATGCTTTCAACACGATGATGCCCCTCCACACTATACAAGAGTTGTACATATTCGCTTCAACATGGCATTTCCAGCTCAGTGGATTGGAAGAGGCAGCCCTCTTGCATGGCCAGCACGTTCTCCAGACCTTAATCCACTCGACTTTATCATGTGGGGGGTCATCAAGGATCTGGTATATGACACACCAATAGAGTCGGAGGAAGACCTGCTAGCTAGGACAATGGCTGCCTGTGACAAAATTCAAGATACACCAGGTGTTTTCGAAAGAGTACGCCAGTCATTGATACACAGAGTCATGTGTTGCAATGAAATGGGAAGCCGCAAATTTGAACACATGTTGTAGAGTTTTTATGATGGTACAAAATTACTTGGCTAGTGCAGACTTCAATTTAATGTCATATTTTATTTGTAGTTAAAGTGGGACAATCACACCTAATCTGTTATTTATGCACCTCGCTAATGTTTTACCACACAGTGTTGCAGCACACATTCTAACACGGTGCAACACACAGTAATTCCTGGTTGCAGACATCGTAGGTAATAGTGCTTCTCTGCGAAATCAAACATTTAATGGTTGCCTTAAAGGAACGAGCATTAAACAGTTTTTGCAAGAGACATTTATTTTTCTGAATTTCCCGCCATTTAATTATGTTTGGTCAAAAACAGCATCTTTTTACTATCACATACTTCTTTCAAAGCAATAATGGTAGTGCCATCCCCTTTCAACATTATTGAGGTGTGTAAAAAGTACAAATCCTTCACGTTATTATTGCTTCGTGACCAGAAATTTGCTTCTGTCAAGCAATTAGTTCCCTAAATATTACAGATATTGTTCTCCTTTTCTCTAACTTTGGAAGCACCGGCAGCTGAACCATGAATTCTCTACATCAAACATTCCATTTTAACCTCAGAAAACACCTGTTACAGTTTGTCAGTATGTATTACACACACATTGTGTAATCATTTTGTATGTACGATAGACTATCCCACTTCTCTTCTGTTGATTCATATTTGCCCCTTTCATGATCACAGTCCCTAAAATCACTGTAAGGTACACTCACCACTCTCTCCCAAACTTAAACTTGTTTTTTATAGTTGTCTGTCCACAGCTTATTTATTACATCTTATATGGTTTTGTTAACAACAAATTTTGCCTGAGTTGTGGTTATTGCCTGAGCAAAATATACTGTTAATGCTGGAAATGAAAAATACCAGTGTTGTTATAAGCAGGAAATGAAAGCATTATGCTTCATGTAAAAATGGTAGGACCAAAGATCAGTTATGCTATATGCAGGAAAATGCTATATTCATAACTGTTATAACAGGGTTCTACAGTAATAAACTTGGAGACAGTAGGGGCAGTGGAAATTAAACGAAGGCATAAGATGGTTTAACAATGCCTAGTAAAAACCTGGAGAAATGTAATAAATGAAGGCGCATATTTAATCTATGGCTTCAGCCCTTCCATGTGATATCCAAGATTCTCAACGTGCAGACTTAATACACAATACCAAGGATTTAAGAAAACTAAATTTGCAGAGAAAGTGAAAAATTAAAACATCTAACACCTGCAAGTAAGCAATATTAATTTACTATAAACTGAATAAAATTAAAAATAAATAAATAAATAAAACAGCCCGCTCTTTCCTAAATCTTTAAGTGGAAAAAGTTTCTGTGTCTGTTGAACGTTTCAAGATTCACTCCCTTGAAACTGCAGAACGAGTCACCTCAATCCCTGAGGGCTGTATCTATAGACCTCTTTCGAATGACAACCAACTGCTCACCAATGCTTTCTCTATGGGGATAGCAGTTGATTGTCATTCGAAAGAGGTTTATAATATCGGCCCTGAGTGTAGCATGCAGTAAAACTGCTCATTCCCAGACATCATGTTTCAACTATGCAAATTTCTCAGACTATACACAACCATGCTCTCTGGATCAGGTCACTTGACCGGTGCAAATAATGCTGCATGCCTGCATGCACAATTGACAAGCAGCGCTTCTGTTCTGCATCACAAAGAGACAGTTACAAAGTACACTGAACTATGGGACCGTGGGCAGCAAGGGTCATCAACAAGACAGCAAGTTAACCAACGAGTTTGTTTCTCGGTACTTACTAACACCGGTAGTGGCCTAATCCTGAACAACTACACGCCGAAGAGGAAAAACAGGGAAAAAACAACCAAACAATGTTAAAAATTATGCCCTTCATCACCTGCTCACAGCTCCTACACATATACACACTGTGCCACTTGGGGCTTCAGCTTCATGGCTACCAACAAGTTTCCATTAACTGCTCACCAAGCACAATGCAACTATTATTACTTATTTTTACAGAACCAGAGGCACAAAGTAAAGTAATGTTTTAAGTTAAACTAAATTGTCTTTACATTTTTTAAATTTATAATTTCATCTAAGCATTTTCTGAAATAATATCTCTTGTAAGTAGTTTCTAGGAAATTACACGCTGAAATAATTTTGCAGCTTCGATTAAAACACTTGTACCTTATTCCACTTGTTAAGTCTAAGAAAGTACACATGCACATTATGCAGAATCAACAATTTCAGGATTTTGCTTTTCTAAATATTGAATTACTGTACTGTAAACAGAATTAAGATTCTGAGAATGTGTGCATATGTGATTTCCTTTACGCCAAATATTCTTCAGTATGATTTTTATTATTATTTCATAAAATAAATTCAAAAAGTTTATATCAAAATACTGGATGTCAACATATTCATAAAGAGTTATGAATGAGGTGAATTCAGGTGAAGTCAATTTTAAATATGAAGAAAATTGACACAAATGTTCAAGTTTACCATTAACACTAAAGTCTTTTCCAAAGACAAATACACCAAAACAAGGTTATAGATAAAAGACTAACGAATTACCATTCTCATATTCATGCAGTCTAAAAATTTACTTCTCAGAAAATGTTGAATAAAATAACAATAAAATATATTTAAAGTAACAGTTTCTAACACTCTTGAATTGGTAAACCCACGTTTTTGTAATTAGTACCTTAAGTCTGACAAATAAATTAATTTTATTAACTCATAACTGATGCTGTCTCAGTAGCTAAAAAGTTAACTAAAAACCTAGAAAACTAATTTGTGATAATTCAATGCAATTAAAACATCATGCAACAATAACACTGTTTATGACAATGTACTGTTTCTGTATTCAAAGAGTCAGGGCTGTCTTAACAGTTTGTGTGCGTATTGGCATACAGTGGCTAGACACTTCTCTTCCCCAATCACAGTTTCTCCCATTTTTCACCCATTTCATCAAACACAACACACACTGAATCAAATACTTTTAGCTCCCATCTGTAACCATACTCCACAGACAGTTGAGGTAAAAAATTTACAGCAAGACAATGCATGGTTTTACTTACTAAAACAATGCATTATGTATTTCAAAATTTATTTTGGGCAATATTTATAATTTATTGAATCACATCATGTGGAAACAAATACGCAGATCAACTGTTATTTAATTACCAGAATATTAACAGAAAGATAATGTATGCCAAGACCAATAAAGATTCTTTTAACCCTAATGAGATTATCTGCAATTATTATACATCAAAACTGTTAAATAAACTTGTATCCAGCAGTTCATGATTTATAGCAAACTAAGCCATCCCCGAGAATCAATGTTAATGAATTAAATTTCTTGAGTATTGTCATCCACCAGAATCTGGGGTAAACATTTTCAATTTTAATAAAAATAAGTTAGGGCTTTGCTTCAAACAGTTTTTGTTAAGATGTAAAATGTTTATAAAGTACTAACACATGACTCAAGTGGTACCTGGGGTACTTAATTATGGGTGCTTGCTATGACTTGTGTTGTTTTTTCGTTCGGAGCTTTTACCAATTTGGGTGGTAATCATGTGATGAATAGTGCTTAAAAAAATATCCTACTAAATGTCCGTGGTGTAAATTATTTCACTGAAACCTTACAAAGATTATGACCATAGGCTGACATTAATACAAAGTTGCGGTGTACAATGCAATAATGAAAAAAAAAAAAAAAAAAAAAAAAAAAAAAAATTATTAAACATTTGTTATCTAATGTTTGCTCAGTGAAAATAGCATTCAATGCCTTAACATTTAACAAATTTTTACAGCTCCCATGAATGGCTCAAAGGATGTAAACAAAAATTTAAATTATTTTGTTTGCCATGCTTAACGTTTATATCATAGAAAGGAGTGTGGAATAAAATTGGATTTAGAGACATGAATAATTTTCATAAAGCTGCTGACAGACACAAACTATCAGAAACACTTTTGTCGGCTGTATGTAAACTAAAGGTGTATGCGTTCAAGCGGGTTGATTTGGACCTAAACAAGCAGCTTCGTGCTGCTGTTCATAAACGCAATGAAACTGCAGACAGAAACAGGGATGTTTTTGAAACATCTTATAGATGTGACTGTGTTTCTGGGCGACAAGAACTTACGTTCCAGGGTCACGATGAAAGAGAGGGATCTTCTAACGGAGGTCATTACGTGGAACAAGTTAATCTTTAGAGCAGTTGCAACTCAATGCCTTCCTCCACTTGCAACCTCTAAAGTTTTTACATGTTTGTCTAGTACTACTCAAATCAAAATGACATCACAGAAAGTGTCGTAAAATTGATGTTGAGGGAAATTTAAGCACAAATTACGTCTACTCCTTTCGTGGTGATAATCTTGCATGAAACTACAGATATTGCGAGTATTTCACACCTTTCTTCTGTTATGTGCTACGCAACAAATGAGGGAACTGTTGTATAAAGATTTATTGGTATTACCAATGTAAGTACAGACAGAACAGCAGAGTCACTGGCAGATAATGGTTTTAAATTCGATGCAGTGATAAACAGGTGTTGCAGACTGTTGAGATGTAAATTGTTTGTACCTCTTAGTCTATGAATGTCATTGCTATGACTCGAGTATAATACTAATAGAAGTTGCATGTAGTTTAGTAGTCTTCAGTCTATGGCTGTTTGTTTTTACAGATTCGTACATTGTTTTTGTGCTAGATAATGTTTGAATAAATAATGTGCTAAATATTGTTTGCTAAATTACTTCAATATAACTCTACAAAGGTTATGGGCCCAGCCAAGCGATCAGTACAAAGCTGTGCCTATTCTGTGTAAGCAGTAGCAGCCGGTGAAGTCAGATAATGGGTGCTCACACATTGTCTTGAAAAATAATTAAGAAATAAAATTTTTAGTTTAAAACAGTTACAAATTGTTCCTACACACTAAATTTCATGTTTTACTAAACTTATATGGATTAAAAATGTGGGTTAAAATTTCATTACTAGCTGTTAAAGTTGTTTCATTTCACCTTATTTAATTTCCAGGTAAATAAGCAATAAGTACATATAATTTTCTATCTAGTTTAAATTTAATTGTAAAGCTATCATTTTTGGCAGTCAAATGATTAATATTTCCATTATTCATAACGTCAGACGTAAAAATTTTATTTTTAGTAAGGCTACTGAGTAATATTTAATATATTTGATTCAATATGTAAAAACACGGTTTGTGATAACATACATTCATTATCTGCACTCTGTATCATTGACATTTGTTTTACATTCAATACCACAGCACCTCCTCCTTAGTTTGCTCAAGGGTCGTGTCACATTTTTGCTTAGAATGTTAGTTTGGCCTGGTATTAGATAAAGCGTAACTGCTGGCATCTAGTGAGGCGTTTTATAGTTGCGGGGATGTAACACTCGCTGCGCCACTAGGTGCTGCCACCAAGAGGTGAAAGAAGTAACAGTTTACGCGATCAACAGGCATGAGCACAGTCTGACCTGTGCTCCTCTTCAATGCTAAAACTCCCATAAGAGGTGACGTCATTTTGTCGTGCGCATGCGCAGAAAGACCGAGCTGGGGGCTGAGAGGCGAGCACAGCTCTGTTGTGCACGGTACAGTGTTGCAACATCACAACTTTACTGCATAAAAACTTCATGCATTTGTGATCGGTTAGACAAATATTTCAAAATCTACTGGCGTCACAAAACACACAAAAATAAACATTTTACAAAAATGCTTCGTAGAAAACTGGGTGTGCATGTGCACCTGTGCACTTATATGCCGGCCGCTTCTGTGTGCGAGAATGAAAATAATATAAATATTTTTCATCCAAAGATCGCGCAACGATAATGATGTCTTAACGCTTTATCCTTCGTGGAAAAGTTATGAGGCCAGGAAAACTACTCATCATGGAAATTTTTATATGAAGGCCCTGTTAAACCTGGATGACCAGTGGAACGTCGTGGAAGGCACGGTGAAGGCACAAAATACAAAAGAAAAGGACTAAGAAGGCCGTATCTAAAATAATGTTGTTGGTAAAAGAGGGTTTAATTCACCACACAGAAAAGTGTAAAACGGCTAAAGAAGCATGGGACACAATACAAACGTTGTTCAAAGACTCTGGTCTCACCAGAAAAGTTGGCTTGTTGCAGCAGCTAGTGTTGACAAACCTAGATAACTGCAATTTGATAGAAGAGTATGTTAACCAGATAACATCAAGAACCCAATGCCTGCAAGAGATTATGTTTGATATATCTGAAGAATGGATTGTAACTTTGTTATTGGCTGGGCTTCCAGAAGAGTACAAGCCCATGATCATGCGGCTGGAAATTTCTGAAACTCCGATCACTGCCAATGCCATAAAAATAAAGCTGCTGCAAGATGTGAAGAAAGGGGCAAGACACGACCTGGTGACAACAGCAAACAACACAGCGGTAAGCAGAACAGACAACCCAGCAGATGTTATAACTGCAATCGAGTTGGACATTTCGCAGTGGACTGTCGCAGTACGACGAACGGCGATAAACACGATAAGTCCAGTCACAGCAAATGGTTTGACAAGAAGAAAGATGAGTTTCTGGCATGTTTGTTAACAGATGAAAATGAGAGTAATTCTGAGTGGTTTTTGGATGTGTATGCTTCAGTGCATTTAACAAAAGACTAACTACAAAAACCCATGTCTAATTCTAAAGTAAAAATATTTTCTGCAAACAGTGAACCTGTAGTCACAGAAGCAGTAGGGAATGTCAGTATTTAATTGTCAGTCAATAATAATACTTCTGTTATTAAAGCACACAATCTACATTATGCTCCAAAAGTCGCAGCTAACCTCCTCTCCAATGGTAAGATAACAAGTAAAGGGAATACAGTTATTCTCAATGCAACAGGTGGAAACCTATTTTATTCAGATAAAGAATTGATAGATTTAGCCACAGTTAATAATGACATACATCAGCTGAAGACAACCCACAACAGTAGCACAGAGCGAGCACTTTCTGTTACATGTAGTGAAGATTTACGGCATCGTTGATTAGGTCACTTAAACAGGAAGAGTATGAACCTGTTAAAAAAGATGGCTAATGGTGTCGAATATATGCAAATAAGTAAGCTGCCTTGTGAAGTTTGTGCTAAGGGCAAACAAAGTCGCCTGCCGTTCAAGAAAAGTGTATTTAAAGCCACTGAACACCTGGAATTGATACATACAGATTTGTGCGGACCAATGGAAATGACATCCATAGGAGGCAACCGATACTTCTTTGTGTTGATTAATGATTCGATTACTCAAGGTACACCCATGTGTATTTCTTGGAGAGCAAAGATCAGGTATGTGATGTCTTTAAAGAATGTTGTCCTCATGTGGAGAATACGTTAGGTAAGCAAATCAGATGCTTACGATCCGACAATGCGACTGAATTTGTGAATCATGACTTCTCTAGTTTCCTGAAAATTAAAGGAATCAGACACCAAAAAACAGTGAAGAGCTACATCACTACAAAACTGTATTGCTGAACGTACCAACTGCACAATAGTTGAGAAAGCAAGTTGCCTGCTTCAAGATGTTGGATTGCCTAAAACATAATGGGCTGAAGCAGTGTCGACAGCTGTTTACATAAACAACTGATGCCCAACACAGAGACTGGAAGCTACAACTCCTTTCGAGGTCTGGCACTCAAGAAAGCCAATCCCTAGCTACCTTAGAATCTTTGGTTGTGATGCTATTGTGTGAACACCAAAGGAGAAAAGAAAAGAAAAGAATGGGACCCGTGCTCCACGAATATTATATTCGCGGGCTATTGATTAATGAATCCAGTAACACGGAGAGTCACCATCAGTAGAGATGTCATCTTTCTAGAAGAGAAAATGATTGAAAAACAGATGAAGGAAGCTGAATGTGTCCCCACTCAGACCCTTGCAGAGACCATATTTGATGACCCTGAAGGAGACGTGCGAGAGTTTAAGCACCAGCAAGAAAGTGATATTATTGCTTCTAATTCAGATGAAGAACTGGTCCAGGACTTACGAGAAGGAGAACAAACTTGTTCTAAAGATGAGCAGCAGAGAAGGTCTGACCGTGTTCCGAAAAGGAAGAATGACCCAGATTTTATGTCGTATTATGTGCCAGATAGTAATGAACCTCTAACCCCAGGGGAAGCATTAGCAAGCTTAGAGGCTCCAAAATGGAAGGAAGTCATACTGAAGAATTAACTTCGTTTATCAGAAATGAGACTTACGAATGGGTCGATCTACCGGAAGGAACTAATGCATTCAAGTCAAGGTGGGTATTCAAAATAAAAAAAACCACACACCAAAGAGCAGAAATATAAAACTCGCTTGGTGATAAAGGACTACAGTCAAGAGATCAGGAATCAATTATGAGGAAACTTTTTCTCCTGTCGGCCAAAAAGAATTTGGAAATAACCCTATGGACGTCAAGAATGCATATCTACATGGTCCTCTAGACGATGCAATATATGTCCAGTCCCCCGAAAAACAAGAGGAAAGGCCACCTGGAAAAGTCTGGCATCTGAAAAAGGCAGTGTGTGGTCTGAAGTAGAGCGGCAGATGCTGGAACCGTCGCTTGCATCAGGTTCTTACAGAAATGGGACTACAACAGTCGAAAGCAGACTCTTGTGTTTATTTCAAACACACAAGTAAAGGTCTTGTAGTATGTGCGGTGTATGTTGATGACCTCATTATTTTTCCAAATGAACAGCTCCTGAAGAAGCTAGTACAGAAAAAATTAGAGATCGAATTCCAGATGAAAAACCTAGGAAAAATCAAAAACTATCTTGTCATGGAGATAACCAGGGACCGGAAGGAAGGGAAATTATCAATTAACCAGATTTCATACATGGACAGGATACTGGAGAAGTTCGGCATGTCTGAATCCAAGCCTGTCTCAACACCAGCTAAGTCAGCATCAACCTTCGAACGAGCTCGAATGACATCAGTGAAGGTAATAGTTAAAGTGTAGTGCTGAGCAGTGAAAAAGTTCCTTACCAGCAAGCAGTTGGCAGTTTGCTGTATTGTTCACAAATATCAAGGCCTGATATAGCCTGTGCTGTCAATACAGTGAGCCAATTCTACTGAAGTCCACAGAAATGTCACTGGGTTGCTGTAAAGTCAATATTCAGGTACCTGAAAGGAACCAGGGGCTCAAAAAATCTAGAATACAACAGAAATGGTAATCCAGATTTATTGAGCTTCAGTGACGCAGACTGGGGAAGTGAGTCTAACAACAGGCATTTGATCACAGGCAGCAGCATTAAATTCATGGGTGGTTTGGTCTCATGGTTTAGCAAAAACAGAAACAATGCCATTAAGTACTGCAGAGGCAGAATATATGGCCCTCAGTTTCACAGCACAAGAAATTTTATGACTTAGGGTGCTATGTAAAGAATTGCAGCCAAACTCTGAGCCCAAGCCTTCTATAATTTACTGTGACAACAAGGGTGCTATTCAATTAGCCGAAAACAACATTACAAGTCAGAGATTTAAGCATATTGATATCAGACATCACTATATCAGAGAACATGTATAAGCAAAAATATTGAAATTGACTATCTGCCAACTGAAAGAATTGTACCTGATATTTTGACGAAACCTCTGACTCGAGAGAAATAAGAATATTTTGTTTTCATGTTAGATCTCAAGTGACTGTTAATGTAACAATATTTTGCTTTCGCAATTGTCTTTGTGATAAGTGAGCTTTTTGTGTCAGTTGATTATTGATTTACTTGAGTGATAGCTTGTACCCCAAATTAATATTTTTTGGAACAACTTAAGGGGGAGTGTTGAGATGTAAATTGTTTATACCTCTTAGTCTATGAATGTGATTGCTATAACTCGAGCACGGTCGTAGAAGAACAGGTCTGGACACTCGCCTGGAAACTTGACCCCATTGTTGTTTGGCTGCAGTTCGCCAAGTCCACGATAATGCTGTGTATTTTTGGCGCTGCAATCAGGGCGGTCTGGCTCAAACTCCGCCCCCTTCCCTCCTACTAAGATGAACAATTTAACAAAACGTATTTTTTATCAATTTATAAAATACTTCCTTCACTCACAATCCTAAAGCATGGCTCCAGCAATCTTTATTTACTTTATAATGTAAACAATGGAAAAAAGTGGACGGAGCTTGAGCTCGACCGCCATTATTGCAGCGCCAAAGAAGCATAACACACTCTGTAACTTGGTGAACTGCAGCCAAACAACAAGGGGATCAAGAAAAATACATTGGTAGATAGGCGAGTGTCCAGACCTGTACTTCTACGACCATGGACTTGAGTATAACAGAAGTTGCATGTAGTTTAGTAGTCTTTAGTCTAGTGTTTTAATAAATACCAAGCTAAACTTTGTTTGCTGATTTACTTCGATATAACTCTGCACAGAAATATGATTAGGATGCTGAAATGTTCAATCATATAAATGGGCTGCCTAAGAATCAGAGTAAAGAACAGCGTGCTGTAGTCATACACTGCTGCGCACCCAGACTTGACCTCGTACTTTCACAGTTGCTCAACAATGTTATAGATCGCAAGATATTTATTAAAACATTTAAGGGATTTGTCTAATTTTTTTCTCACTCTATGAAGCATACTCAAGTTTTAGACACACTTCTGTGTAAATATTTTCTTAAAGTTTGCCCAACAAGGTGGAATTACAATTCCTGTCTGGGTCCGATTCACATGATTTTTGAAAACAAAGCTGCACTAATAGATCTTTTTAACAGAATAACAGAAAATTTTGACGAATGGGAAACTGAAACTTATATTACAGCTCAAGGTTTCTTAGCTGAACTAAAGAGTTCTATTTTAATTTTCTGTTACGTGTTTTTTCATGATGTATTTTCAATTTCAGATTCATTAATAGCTATCATTCTGGCAACAAGTACATCTGTTTAACACTCTTTCTCTTCACTTAATAAAATCAAGACACATGTTAGAAATTCCCAGAAACAAGGTATGTTGCCAAATCATCAACAACTTTCAACCGAGAAAATATTCCTTCTCACTTTAAAACTGAATTAAGTCTTTATACAGTAACGTTATTGACATATTTGTTCTTAAGACACGGCGAATAGAACTGATGTACAAGTAAGAACACAAACAAACTGAAATAGGATGGTGAGCCACAACTTTTTTTTAAATTTAAGTTTTTTTTTTGGAAAGAAGTTACATGTTTCATTGTTACCATTTTAACAGTGTGTACAGTAAAACGCTTCTCGATATGGATGTTAAAATAAGCTAGTAGGATGTACAGATATTGTATAATTACTTTCTATTCAGCTTATGATAATTTTTAACTTCTAAATTCTGTATATACACTTGTCAATTGTTGTTTAGTACTCTTTGTAAATAACAATAGTTTGTTGTGTAAATGATAATGCTACCTGGACCCCCAGACACCCATAATCATTTAATCAGTGCAATTTGGTTTTCCTACTTTGAAATCCACCCTTCGCCACTGCTACTGCTTTTTTCATAATACATACTCTTGTCATCAAAATTATTATTTTTTTCCTTTGTACACATACAGTTGAATCTATCTTAAAGCCATTCAATATCACCTTGTATTTCTTTGCCATTGTATTAATATAACTTTGGCAAAGTAAAGGCATAATAAGTCACTATTTTAAAAATCAATGAAACAAAAATTATTTCTAAAACAAAAGTTTTTAATTACTGCTCGATATAAAAAAAAACTACAACCATGAATCAAGTGCCCCTGGACATTTGCTCAGTTTGCCCTTTGTGTTAAGACGACCCTGGCCAGAGTGAACTATAATGTTGACATATAATAGGTAATAACATACCATATGAAAGTACACCAGGAACTTACTGCTAAAACAAATTACAGGGACATGTAATAATCTGCAGTCATAAAATGCCAACATGTCAGATCTAATACTACGAGAATATCCAGCACTGCAGCCGGGCGCAAACAACACAAGAAGCCAATAAAGCAAAGAAGCGTGCAGATACGTGAGCACTGATTTACAGCAATAGGCAAGCCAAGAAGTACACATGCTGATAGCTAATTACGTTCACAACGCAGGCTGAAAGCTCACTGCCATGTCTTGCAATGTATTTTTTTGTCATATAAAACGGGTGGTCCTGTGATTGAACAAATTCTCTTATGGACCTGGCAGACAAATTTACCAACAGAGACAAGTCTTACATTATGGGCGTAACTAGAGGGGAGCTAGAGGTGGCTTAGCGACATACGGAAAGTTATTAACTCCCCTTTACAAACCCTTGACCTTAATATTGTCATAAAAAGAGAACTGGAGAGACTGAATGGTGAAAAGGGCTTTAGCCGTCTCTACAATGTGATAGCCCATGGCTTAGACTGACGGGTACAATGTCCATCTTAAAACATTGGAGAACATTACTTTTATGTCTTCCTTTTCAACACTGTTCTTGAAATAACCTCAAGAGACCACACAAACAACAAACGTTTACTTCACATCATAAAAGATTAACTGAGAATTTGTGCTGGATACAGACATCAAAGAAATATATAGTACATGTTCTACAGCGAAGAATGTGAAACTTTGTGACGAAAGGGATAAAAACACATCCATCACATTGTTATTTTAAAATTTTAAAAATGTTTACTGCCAGCAACGTGTATAATTCGACTGATGGTTGTCCAGGCATTACATAATTTTAGGAAATATGAACACAATTTTGTTACGTACCCGAATGAACAAAGTCAGCTTGACCTCACTAAAACTTACTGATACTAAACTTGTATTTTCTGTTAATGTGGGTTGGAGAAAATGTGACCAGATTTTCATCTGATGCAAGAGGATAATTTCCTTAAAGCAACACCTACAACTACGAATACCTCAGGCCGTTGCCACATTAAACACATTTGTATAAAAGCTATACACTGCACGTCCACACAGGAATGCACATGCACACACACACACACACACACACAAATAAATAGATACTCTTCTACAAAAATTTAAACATACACACACACACATACATTTTGTCCTCATATCACCTGGCTCCCAAGGCACTTGCAGCCGAATTTTGTCACATGTGCTTTGCCTACAATGCAAGATTTCGCCATCCACCAGTGCAGTATTAGGAAGGGAAAAGGGGAGGAGGAGGGAAAGAGAATGGGAAGGTGTATGTCGGACCCATGGGCCAGAATATGCTAGGCGAGTGCTAGCTACTCCCCAAGAAAGCAACAGACACAGGGTTGATCCACTGTAGATTAGTCATAACTTCACAAGTCAGAGCTATGCGCTATGTTGTAATTGAATTAAGTCAGAGTGAGTGAGAAATTTTGTTCAGCGCTAAACATCGAGGTCTTCAGCGCTGGTGAGGGGTGACATGAGGTGAGCATGGAGCAGCGCTGAAATGAAGGGGCGTGGGAAACAGGAGATCCCTGAGAAAACCTGCCGACCAACTGCATCGTCAGGTACGATTCCCACATGCGAAAATCCGGGGACCTACCCTGCCGGGAATCTAACTCTATATCACCTTGGTGGGAGGCGAAAGGGAATTAAGTCAAGAAAAATGTTAGCTCTTATTTTAAAAAGATTTTATATTCTTTCATTTTTCAAGGCCAAACAATGCACATAAGATTACAAGCATGTAATGTTTAGCAAATTTTGATTGCAATTTAATTAATACAGTATTTAATAAGTAAGGACAACCTCAATATATAGTACTCATACCCTTTCCACACATCCACACACACTGAGCATTTATTGAACTGTTTGCTACATCTTATTTTGTAGTATAATTTTGTACAGGCCATTTGTCATCTGTAAGTATGTGACACTTATTTTCCAAACTGGTTTTATGTACCACAATTAATACTTGCACATGAATAACTAAGTGACAAAGGCATGACAAGACAGCTGCCAACATAAATAAAACACCATCGTGTCCTCCCCAGTCTTTCGCAGATATTTGCTGAACAGTACAAAAGTTTTCAGTAGGAGAGATCTTATCTTTTGCTTTCCTTCAACTAAGCAGTGCTGTTCAAATAAGTTCCCACGCTCTTCTTTCCCACATGCCTCTGATATCACAAAGTCTCGTACTCCACTCTAGATGCTCTATTTAAACTTGAAACTCAACTTACCAGCTCAGGCTCTTCAAACCATTGTTTTCATGTGAGCAGGCCACTTCAATTCAATCTGTTACTATACAGTTTATTTTTGTCTAATCTTTCATTTGTGCATACATGTGCTATAATTTTTTGAGGTAGTGTTTGCTCATCTGAACAATGTAATTCATTGCACTTTAAGCATAGTTATCAACATGTCCTATGTAAAGTTCTCTACTAACTCCAACAAATGTATGCTAGCCATACATTTAATTCAGAAATTACATTATGCTATGCCAGAATCAACCAGGTCAACTTTTGAGTAATGTCCTAATATTTTAATTGCATGATGCAAGACCTATACATGTAGAGACAGTCATACTCTCTAATTTTAATTTTAGATCCAATAATCCAGTTAATTTTTCTCCCAAGATATCATGTAAGGGTACAAAACTTAGAATTTTGAAACTTTCACAAGTTACGTATATGAAGCTTCCTCGACACAATGATAAGTAATGAATACAAAAGAACTTGCTAATTTCAGCTACAATTCTCAATCATAACATTTGTCTCAAAGTTTAGAAAGTATGCTATATCTAAAATGGTTCATCTAACATATAACGACTCCCCTGATTTAATATACACACATCTACTATTTATTTCTGCATCATAGTCATTCCCGAGTTATTTGTTTCTAGTGACTCAATAAGTAGGGAGTGAAATACTCACAGTTGTAAAGAATATGACATCTAACTTAATGAATAAAATAAACAAATATGAAACACAAAACAAAATAAGCGACAGCAAACATCCCATTTTAAGTTCTAGTGGAAAATTCTTTTTTAAGTTGTATAGATGAAACTTCCAATGCACTACAAAATTGTTACAATCAAGTATCTGTTATGAGAGGTTTTAAACGAAACTTTTTGTAATCAAAACACCTGGACACAGGTAAAAAATTGACACCATCCTTTAAAAAAATGTATGTAGTGTTAACACTATGGTGTGCGGTAATGTGAAGGTATATATACTATCCTCAGATCAGGAAGACAACAAAAATTAATTTCCATGCAGAAAATATAAATTAATAACAGTTTCCTGTGGAATGCATACAGACATGACACCCAATTATAAATGTGAAAACGTTGAACAAAATACTATATTTCATAACTACAGATAGTTATTCCACGTGGGAATAAATACTTAGTTTATGCATGTAGCTCAAACACAAAATAATGTTCGACTGCTACGGTGACTGACAAATTAGCATTTACAATATTGCTGAGAAATTTGCATGTTTAACATTTGATGTAGGATATTCTGTTACATAACTATAAAGTAACTTAAAAATTGTCAGATAAACATAAAAGCAGAGTTCCCACAAAATGGTGTGCCTATTCGAAAATTGAAACACTTCAAGGACAGCAACAACACCCAACAGATAAAAATTAACTTAACTACACACCTCGATATATTTTTACCAAAAGCTTCTGCACACGAACAACACACAACTGCACAATGCACTCTTGAACATGCAGGTTAATACAGTGCATACCACATGTACCAGTGAACTTTCCACAGCACAATTAACCCACTAAGTTTTACCAACATTTAGTACAGTCAGTGCTGACATTATGGGCAGATATATTGAAAATAATTTACCTATTATATCAAAAGGACTATACTCAGTTTCACACAACATAAGTAAATTTTGAAAGTTCCAAGTACATTTACTGTTTACAAAATATAATGTCAGGTTTATTTCAGTACCAAAAATGTTGACTGGTACTGGATCAAACATGCAACACACACAAAGTAAGTGCCCTCCAAACTTTCAAAAATGTATCGTGACTAAATGAAACAGAGTAAATAGACAAAAGTGTTGTATAAGGATATATTTGTGACAACAGCATGTAACACCGGTCTTCTGTCCTGCTCATTGCTTATCTGAGGAAAACTATTTTCCTGCAAAAGATGGAACTCTATCACTGAATGCCACAGTTAGCATGTGCTACAGAATTTAAAATATGAGACAGGATAACTTTTAAAAGCAGGGAGAAACAGAAAGAGAGAGCATAAGGGGAAAAAAAATAATACGAATAAGAACACTGTTTAGAACCACTCGTAAATTATATATATATATATATCTATATATATAAGAACACTATTATTAGTGCCTAATTTGGCTGAACCTATTTATTGAATTTAGTACGCCTCTAACTCATTCTACTTTGAGAAATTCCATCAGCAGAAAAGCACATTTTTAATGGCAGGGTCAATTAAAAAAATTGGCGGAATCAATTTAACAAACAAAATCCTCTTAAAGGTATCTTTCAGCAAGACCTTCATGTATGTAAATGTACTACATTTTGTAGAAGATAGGTTGTACTCATATAAACTTTCCTCCTAACCTACCCACCTCATTTGGAAAGGTGACCGCCAGTGGCAGCTCTTGTGGGTACATAAGTCAGTGAAGGTACGGAACATTTTATACAGGTACACTACCCTCCCCCCTTTTTTTTTTTCCTTCCTTCTAAAGTAACAGGTTCGGGGTCCTCTCGAAGAAAAATTTGGATTTATGATTCCAAAATGGTGCTATTTAAGCATTTTTAGTATCTGATCATAAAATATATGGCTGGTATAAATATTAATATTATTTATGATAAAACTTAATTGAGCGAAGAATTTAAGAGACTTATCCACTCAAAATCAGTATTATTTAGTACCAGGAGAATCATAACTTGCATTACAATCCAAAATAATATACAATACTACTTCCATTAAATAAATAAATATATAGGGAGGGTAACCGCAGAAACGTTATGGTTAGGGACACTGGAAAATCGCGGGAATAGTTGACTGTTTGCTAGGCTCCAACGTGATGTATATAACACTGAATGTTTTGTATCAACATTGGCTATCGTTTATTTGTAGCATTTTCTCTCTCTACAACAGGCCCAGTTAAAACTGCATAGGTTGGACACACAACGTGTGTGATTGGTCCCTAAACTGTTCACACGTGTCACGGTTAATATAATACACTTTATTGGAGACTATTTTAAACATTTTCGCGATTTTCGAGAGTCTATAGTTATGGTACCTCGAGTGCCGGCTCCTGGCTGAGCACCCATTGTTATCTGCATACACTCAAGGATGGTATGTACTAAAGCCCTACAATGGAGAAGCAACGGAATGAGAAATTTGTAGAAAATAGGAGATCCCAAGAAAACTCGCTGGCCAAAGACAAGGTCCATCATGTTTCCCACATGTGAAAGGTCGGTGACCAGCCCTGCCGGGGATCGCCTTGGTGGGAGCCGAGTGTTCTGACCACTCAGACATCATGACCCCCATCCGTTAAGTAACAACAGTTTTAAAACTATCTAAGAGCTCATTTATCCCCAGTTAATGTTTGTCGCACACCAAACATTCAGTACTTAAATTTTATATAAAACATGAAAAATTATATTTATCACAGCCAAAATTTCATGAGACAATTTTGAAAACTCGTCCAAAATTTCTCGCCCTACATAGCCCATCACAGGTGTATATCCAGCAACGTTGGGCTGAAAGCGAATATTTATTCGTTAACATCGCCTGCTTAAACACCTGTTTTACACACAAATGTTTGAATTACATATTAGTGATATTTCACATGCTGATGGAAACATTCGCCAACATTGATTAAAAATATCTACCTGCAACAACATAATTAAAATTAGCAGTTCACTTCTCCTAATGTTTAAAGTCAAGCGGATAAATTTTTCCTCAGTGCAGAAAATTTACACTTATCATTCTTCCACCGATTGAAAGCAGATTCTCTAATAGTGCAAATGATTTCATTTTCTGGATTTAAGTTTTACTAATATATATATATATATATATATATATATATATATATTAAAAAAAAAAAAAAAAAAAAAAAAAAAAAAAAAAAAAAAAAAATTGGAAAGACAAATCTCAACACGTGGTTTGGACACGTACAATTGCGGTCAACATGGCCAGTTTATTGGGTAGCTAGAGTGCATCGTTTCCTTTTGTTTGATTAGGATAGTAGAACTTTGGCCTCCTAGGGCCCCAGTGGCAAGGGTCCTGCCTTGATGTGGAATGGTCACAACAGTCTCTGGGCTTCAACACCATGGGAACCAAGCACAGTTTAGGATCACAGTTTCCTTCAAAAGCCATCTATATCACCCTGTTTTCACTTCCTAGTCCTGTGCTACAGGCTCAAAGCGAAAAACATGTCAACAGTGACGTTACCAGCACATTCTGAAGTCTCCCATCCCTCAATGCAATACCAACATAACAAACATAATTTCAGTTTTGAAAATTTGAAAGACAGAAAGATAAAATAGATCACATAGAAAATTGTCAGTAAAAACAAATAATTTTGATTAACTTCAGGGGAAGCAGTGCGTCAAATAAGTCCACTGCGAGCCGCCCTTGCAGTTAATGTGTCTAAATAGTGATTTAATTACCTTTGTGAAATCACATAAAATATTACATAGGTTCTGTTCAATGACAAGCCCAGGCCCACAAGTAGGCAAAAAAAAAGAGTTTTAAAATTCTTTTGTCAGACCTACAATCTATATTATTCCATAATAAATATTATGTTCTTGTAAATAAGTTTTTGGCCAAAATGTTATAAAAGAGTAGTAATTAAATGAGATTACTATAGATACACAGCACAATATTCTTGTGTAAAACTCTTTTACCCTCAAATACAGCGTGCTTGTGTGCAAGTAAAAATTATTTTATGATCAGAAGACAAATATACACAGTTTACAATGTACAGTTGTCAAAATGATTATTACCACTGTCAATTCTCAAAAGAAAAATAAGGTTACTGCCCATACAACAGAAAAAAGAAAACAATGAATATTTCAAACAGAATAAATTTAATTTTGTTTTAAATAACGCTCTAGTAAAACTTAACTATAAAAATGGCACACTATTTACGTACAAAAACAACTTCAAATACTTAAATATTAATTTAAAAATAATTTTATCAATAAATTACGGCTATATTACGTCATTAAAACACTACACCATCAATCTACACAAAGCTGCTAAGGTCACACGAACATCACACAACACTAAAGCCCCACATACAATTGATTTATGCTGAATATGAAACAGAAAACAAAACCATACGCCAGGGTCTGCAACTGAGTTTACAAGGGTTTACAATTAAGTTGAAAAATAAAATATGAAAAGAAAATATTCTGTAGCAAAATGAATGTTTATCAATTTAGGTTGGTAAAGTTTCTTTTCAGGAATTTAGATTCTGAATACAAATATGCTCAACTAAACTATTTTTATATGATTTCTTAGTTATGTTGAATAAATCAATATGATGACCATTAATAGAGAATACGAATACTATTTGCTTTAACTTACAAGTGACAGTCTGAATTTTCATTGGTGAGAGTTAAATGTTAAATGGGAAGGCAATTAGTTTTTATAGTGAATCATTAAATGTCTCGCATCTTCACAACTTGCAGTGATCACTGGACATTTGTTCGTTACTAATTGTAATGCATTACGTAGCAATTCCAGTTCAATTGTAGATGAGACTTAAGGTCACACTGACATCTTAAGATCATACAGAATAATGACATATTTGTGCAGTCTAAGAAAATAACAAAAATATCAACAAAATTAACTTAATGCCATAAATATAACAAAAAATTAAATACGCACAACACAATATTTAAAACATTTTCATGTAGGTGCACATATAATTATTTCTTAAATGTAAGTATACTTTTTGTTATGAGTAAGCGTGTACATTTTTCCATGCTTATTTGCAATATTTCATCAATAAACTCTCACCTAATAACATCAGTAAAGAAATTAATTTAATGTTTTCAACCGTCGAACAGAGTAAGGCAATGGACACACACCAAACATGTTATATTTGTGCACCTTCATATTTGTCCGATAAAATTACTGTGACAGAAGTATAATCGGTTAGTTTTTTCCTCCAAATATTGCCAATTCCACAATTCACACTAAACACGTTTACTGTATATTAATGTGGCTTTTTATGCACCGCTCACTTTACATCTCCACACTCTACAAATATGTGTTTTTCAATCTTTAGAAAAAGAATACTCAAACAAAAACACTGGAAAATAACTCGCACATATTTCACTTGAAAGAAAATTAACAAATGCAAATTTTCTCGAAATTAGAATACTATAAAAAAACCATTCAACTGGAGCCAACATTCAACATGAGGGAAATTTTGGTGACCAATACTATAGTACGTAGTTGGTTCAGTAAAGATTGGCCGTGTAAGCATCTTCCAGTTTCTCGCTAGAAATCAAGCATTTAACTACACACATCACTCTTTTCCCTATCAAAAAGGTTGTACAAGCACAGCTTCAATCTATAGCATCAATGCTATTGCAAAATATAAGAACATGGAATATTGATGAAACTATGAATTTCGTTACATTGAGCAAACTAATGAGTTATTCAGATATTTGAACAATTTATATGTTTTACGTTAAGCCAATCAACGAAGCAGAGCCATGAAAATTACATACATATTTTAAAATGTTTACATACCCTAAACCAAGATTACTTCTACCCTACTGAGTAACTTTGTCGTATTAAAAATATTGGTTTTATATAACATTTAGTAACGAAATATAAATCAAATGGCTCAAAAGTAATTTTTTAAAACAGCTAGCTCCATTTACGTACTTCTTCACCAAATGCTCTCAAAACTAATCTATAAAGTGGGACAAAGTTACCTCGCAGAGTCAAAGTAACCTCCGCTTACGACAGCAATTTTCTATACTCCTGCATCAACAAAACACAGTTTATTTCTTACCGAGTTTAACCTTGCAATTCCAAAACCTTGTATACAGGTACAACGTACTATGCCCACAATGCACACAGCCTAGTTACCCAGATTACTGAAGGCATCAATAACAACTGATCACATCTACAAACCAGGTCAACACCACTCCACAATATACCAGGTACCCAAGAACAGTTACAAAAGCAACTAACAACAGAAATGAGAAGTAAGGTTCTCAACCAATTAGTCATGAGTAACTGCATTTTATGATACTAAGCAAGGTAACACACACAAAGTAATCTTAATGCCAGGCACAGGACACCACAACAATAGCTCTACAACTGGAACAGCATGAAAGAATCATGAAAGAAAACACCCAAAAGATTCCTCCAGCCCATTTACTTAACATGCTGACTAAAAAAATATATACATATAGTATACATGTTATGAGGAAGACTAACAAAATCAATCCTGTCGTTATACATACGTGAATGTAAAGCAGTATTTTACAAGGGAGAACAATTAACAAATACTAGCGTACGGGGAGTACACCCAGAGGACTGATAGACATCACACCTAAGATTTTATTGACTTCTGAACTGAGAAAACGTAGGCTTGTGCAGAACTGTTGAATATTGTAAATTGTTCAGAGACTCATTTGACTAGTTGTGTACTACTTGTACGTGTGTACATGATACAGTTGGTCGAGTTGCCGCCATGTTTGGGTGTGTACGCTTGTGTACGTCTGAGTGAATAATCAGCCCGAGAAAACTACGCTTGACGTTTTACTATTTGAAACCCGACAACAAACCTTAACAGAGGTTATGGGCCCAGCAGAGTTCATTGGTGCTGATTAACGAGTCGGTTCGGGACGGAAATGCAAATATTGTAAAAATTTAGCATATCATCCGCGGCGGAAAATTGTCATGGCGTCGAATGCTTTGACCTTTGTAGCAAAGCTCAAAGGCAGAGAAAACTACGCGTCATGGAAATTCCACATGAAGGCCTTGCTGAACTTAGATGATCAATGGGACGTCGTCCAAGGAACTGTCAAAGCCGAAGAGATGAAAGAAAAAGATTGTATGGCATTGCCAAAGATATCATTGTTAGTTTAACGAGACTACGTAGAAAAATGTAAAACGTTGAAGCAGGCTTGGGACACAAACCAGACACTTTTTGAAGATTCAGGCCTTACCACAAGAATTGCATCAACTAAACTTGACGGTTTGGACAACTGCAGCTCGGTTGAAGAATATGTCAACCAAATCACATTAACTGCTCAATGTCTACGAGACATCAAGTTTGACATTTTGGACGAGTGGGTAGGCACTTTGTTGTTAGCCGGCCTGCCGGAAGAGTATAAACCAATGAAAATGGGATTGGAGAGCTCGAGGACTCCAATTACAGCAGATGCAATTAAAATAAAAATATTGCAAGATGTCAAATCTAGCTCAAACCAAGCTCGATCTTCAAACACTGATTCAGTCCTCTACAGTAATTGACCTTCCAGCTCGCACTTGCGCCAAGATGACAACAGGCATCCTAACCTCAACGTTAAGCAAAACAAACAACCCTGCAGATGCTACAATTGCAATCGCACGGGACATTTTGCCGCTGAGTGTTGCAATAAAGGGAAGTCTAGTGACGGGAACAGTAAAGGGAAAAGTAGTGACAGGAACAGTGATGGAAAATTTAGTGAAAAGAGAAGAAATGCCTTTTTAGCTTGTATGCTTTCTAAGGAAAACAGTGATGAGAGTGCGTGGTTCTTGGATTCATGTGCGTCTGTGCATTTGACGAAAGACAAGTTGGATGATCCTTTATCAGAATCCAAGGTCAAGATATTGACTGCAAAAAATGACCCCCTTCCCACCGAATCCATGGGAAATGTTGACATCAAGTTGTCGGTGAACAATGATGTCAGTGTCGTCACAGCCCATGATGTTCACCATGCACCGTCAAGATATTGACTGCAAACAATGACCCCCTTCCCACCGAATCCATGGGAAATGTTGACATCAAGTTGTCGGTGAACAATGATGTCAGTGTCGTCACAGCCCATGATGTTCACCATGCACCGAGCGTAGCAGTAATTCTTCCTTCGGTAAGTCAAATTACCAGTAAAGTGAACACTGTAATCTTCGACAGTGATGGTGGGAAAATTATAAATGCAAATAATAAACTTGTGGCATCTGCAACATTAAAAAATGGTATCTATCAGTTGGATACATCTCTGTCGGCCAGTACACACAAAGTGTATACTGTCACCAGCAGTGAAGATTTATGGCATCGCAAATTAGGCCATTTGAACAGAAAAAGCATGAATTTGTTGAAAGGGATGGTTAATGGGGTTCAGAATCTGCAGACGAATAATGATCCATGTGAAGTTTATGTAAAGGGTACGCAATGTCGCATGCTATTTACATGAAGAACATTTAGGGCTAAAGAACCCCTAGAATTGGTGTATGTAGACTTGTGTGGCCGCATGGAAACAGTATCCATCGGAGGGAGCAAATATTTCTTTGTACTAGTTGATGATTTTTCCCGGTACACCCATTTGTATTTCTTGGCTTCAAAGGACCAGGTTTGTGATGTGTTTAAGATCAAGACCATGCGCTCTGACAATGGGAAAGAGTTTTCAACCACGGTTCTCAGGCTACATGAAAGGAAGGGCATTAGGCACCAGCATATGGCGAGGGCGTCACAGAATGGCGTCGCAGAGCGTGCCAATCACAAAATTGTCAAAAAAGCGCTGTGCCTCCTGCAAGATGCGGGGCTGCCAAAAGTGCATTGGGCCGAATCAGTATCAACAGCTGTCCACCTCAACAACAGATGCCCGACTGCAGCACTTGAGGGCAAGACTCCTTTTGAGGCATAGCACTCGAGAAAGCCAAATCTTGGTTACCTGAAGATTTTTGGTTGTGAAGCCTTGGCTCAAATACCGAAAGAAAGGAGAAAGAAGTGGGACTCATGATCTGAAAAGTTAGTATTCGTAGGCTACTGTGATGACACCAAGGGGTATCGCCTCATGAACCCCACCCCCAAGAAAGTCACCATCAGCAGAGACGTAGTTTTTCTTGAAGATAAGCTGATTTCAGGACCAAAATCGAAGATATACCTATGAGAAGACACTCCACTATTGCGGGTATTTTATGGAGATGAAGGAACATCGCTAACTGCAGAAGAAGGACCAGGAAAATGCTATCTCAACTGTCGATACACATGAAGAGGAACCTTTCCATGGTTTTGCTACCGAAGACGAATCAGAAATGACCTCTAAATCTGAACAGACGCGAAGATCTTGTCGTATCCCTAAACCTAGAGTTGACCAAGATTTTATGTCTTTCTACATTGCGGAGAAGATTAACCACTCAGCTCAGGGGAAGCATTGACAAGTCCTCAAGCTACAGAGTGGAAGAAGACCATCGATGAAGCGTTAACCTCATTTGTAAGCAATGAAACATACGAATGGGCAAACTTACCAAATGGCACAAAGGCACTGAAAACAAAATGGGTCTTCAAGATAAAAAACTCAGACTCCAACAAACCAAAATATAAGGCTCGACTGGTAGTCAAAGGTTGCGAGCAGAAGCCAGGGATTGACTACAAGGAAACTTTTTCCCCAGTCATCAAGCACTCTTCGTCTTCACTGAGGTATCTGTATGCATTAGCTGTTGAGGAGGACCTGGAAATAATGCATATGGATGTTAAGACTGCGTACTTGCATGGCTACCTGGATGAGGTAATATATGTGCAGCCTCCAGAGGAACTTGAAGGAAGACCTCACGGCAAAGATTGGCGCCTGAAGAAGGCCATGTACGGGCTGAAGCAAAGTGGGAGGTGTTGGAACCACCACCTGCACAAGGTCCTCACTGGCATGGGACTGCGGCAGTCTAAAGCAGATCCTTGTATCTACTTTGAGCGAACGGACAAGGGCCTTATTGCCTGCACCATATATGTTAATGATATAATTTTTGCAAATGAACCACAGATGCAGAAGAAAGTACAATGGAAGCTGGGATCAGAATTCAACATGAAGAACCTGGGTGAAATTAAATTGCCTAGGCATGAAAATAATCAGAGACAGGGAAAACGGGAAACTCTTCATTGATCAGTCTAACTACATTGACAGTATGCTTCAGAAGTTCGGCATGTTAGATTGTAACCCTGTGTCGACCCCGATAGAAGCTGACATAAATCTTTGAGACCTCTTGAAGAATTTGGTGAAAGGTGGCTGTGAAGGTGTTGTGAAGTGCAGCGAGAAGGTACCATACCAGCAAGCTGTTGGTAGCCTCCTGTACCTCTCCCAGATTTCTAGGCCAGACATCTCGTGTGCTGTTAACTGCTTAGCTCAGTTTAACAACAACCCACAAAAATGCCACTGGCTTGCTGTCAAGAGGGTGTTCAGGTATTTAAATGGGACCAGGGACCTGAAATTGGAATCTGACAGAAACAGTAACTCTGAATTGCTTAGCTACTGTGCCAGTAGGTTGGCAGCATTGCCAAGATGGCACCAGTCTCACGAGTCTCGGAATAACATGGTCTCGCTATTATTTTACCTTTCCACTAATAGTACATGGTGGCAGCGGTGCGGGTGTTGTAAAATTAAAATGTGGTAAAGAAGAAATACGATTTTCAATTTTCATCATGTCTTTGAGTCAGCCAACTTCAGAAG